>APFE031671982.1:0-11439 GCA_000404065.3 Pinus taeda | reverse complement strand
AGGAGTCTAAGGGCTCATAACATAATCAGAGCCGACATAACAATAATAATGTAAGGGCACAATAATAACAATAGTGGGCTTCTATGGGGCACAGTAACAATATGGGCACTACATGGGTACATCAATATAATAAGTGGTTTGTACTAATAACAATAAGGGGTTACACTAGTAGTATAGGGGCCTAACATCTTATCACATTTTGGTCTAAGATGTGCTTTATTGAGAATATGTACTCCTATATGCATCGCTTCTGCCCAATAGGTTTAAGCAATGTTTCTTTCTTGCATCATGGCTCTGGTCATTTGCTGAACATACCTGTTTTGTCTCTCTATGACTCCATTCTGTTATGGTGTGTCTAGAATAGAATATTGTTGCTTTATCTCAAATTCCTTACATAAATTTGAAAATTCATCTAATGTAAATTCACCTCCTCTATTTGACCTTATGCATTTTATTTTGCACTTTGTTTGATTTTCTTCCAATGCCTTAAATGTTTTAAATTTCTCAAATGCTTCTAACTTATCCCTGAGAAATGCCACCCATGTTAATCTTGAATAATCATCTATTACCAACATGAAATATTGTTCTCTTCCTGATGCCTCTGTTCTGGAAGTCCCACATAGATCCATATGAACTCGCTACATGGGATTACTACTTGATAGTTTATATTTGACTTTGAACGATGTTCATTCTTGTTTGCCCGTTTGACATGACTTGCAGATAATGTTTTGTGGCATTTTTATTGTTGGTAGATTTCTCACTGCTTTCTTCTTGCTGAGTTTGATGATGTGATCAAAGTTGAGATGCCTCAATCTCCTATGCCAAAGCCATGATTAATATTATTTCTTGATGTAGCATTCCTCATTCTCTTCTTTCAAGATATATACATTATTCTCAGTTTGAACTCCTTTAGCCAGAGCTTGCCCTGTATATGTTGACATGATTTAACAGTCTTGAGCTCTAAAAAGAACATCATAACCTTTGTCACACATCTGACTTACACTCACCAAGTTATGTTTTAGACCGCCAACAAACAATACATGTTGAGCCTTTCCTCTTCCATTGTTCAGATAGACTGTACACTTTTCTCTAATTCTACCTGCTTCATCATTACCGAATGTGACATTTCCAGTTTTATTTTCATTCAGGGGAAACACACTTGCTTTTATCTCCTATCATATGTCTAGAGCAACCACTGTCTACATACCATTTATTATTTTGATCTTGAGCGTACAGAACTAAGTCACACTTGTCAGGTTTCTTTTCTTCTACCTTCTTTCTCCATTGCATGCATCCAATTGTTTAATACATATTTTGAGATGTTAATCTGTTGTCTCTAAACTTACATTCATATGTCGTGTGCCCAAAGTTGTGGCAATAGAAACATTCAGTAATATCAAAGAGTGGAGCAAATGCGTTTTTGTCTAGATTCATATTTTTTTTAACATTTGTGAATCCATTCTTTCTCATCGTAAAATTTCCAAAGTCAATTCTTCTGACATAAGATCTACAATTTATGGCTTTATGTCCAAAATTTTTACAACAATAACAATATCCATAAAACAAATATCTGTACCTGGTAGTGAATGTTGTTTGCGAATCTAACCAACTTGACATTTGATAACCCTGTCTTCTGAAGAAGTGAGGTTTCTGATAGGTTGTGTATTAATTGTCCATTTCTTTTGCATCCTGTACTACATCGACAATGTCCCTTTGCAGTTGTTCACTTGATGTTGAAATGTTGCTCAAATTTTTATTATTAAATTGATGGGAATTGTAATCCTCTCTCCTACCAGATTTTACAAAGGTGATTGTCCTTTTATCCTCTGCCTTAGATTTACTAGATTCTCCTTCATAACCTAACCTTGTTTTTATGAATGGAGGCCCCTGAGAATTCAATATCACATTCAGTTTTTCAGATCCTTTTATCTGTTGAATATTTATGTTTAGTTTATTCTAAGCTTTCTCTAGTTTTTTCTTTATACACACCAACTCTTTCTCCAGTTTTTCACACTCTCCATTTTTCTTTTTTATCTGTAGTAGTAAAATGTCTTCCGTCTTCTTTGCTTCTTCAAGTTCAACTTTCAACTTGATAATGTCTTCTGAATTTGATTCTTCATTCACATATTTTAATAAGATCTCTTTCTGCTTTCTATTATTTAGTTTAAGCCTTTCGATTTCATCCAGGGCACTAATCAACTCCCCTCAAGGTCTACCTCACCTTCCTTTTCTTCTTCATATTCCTGACAATTCTCTTCAAGTTCTTCCAAGTCCATTAGTATAAGTTCACTTGTTCCATCTTCAGTAGAGGATTCGTTAGAGCTTTCAGATCCACTGCTATCTTTTTGAGCATACATTTTTTTCTTTTTAAATTGTATCTCTTTCTACATTTTGTTAGACTTGTTCTTCTGTTTCCCTTTAAATTGATTTTCCTATTTCTTGAAAGGGAATTTTGATGCATGGTGTCCCACTCTTCCACAATTAAAACACTTAAATGGAAGTTTTCCTTTATACTTACCTGTGCCTTTCGTCAGCCTTTTGACAAATTTTGCTTCTTCTTCATCAGAACTTGAGCATGACCACTATTTTTCTTCTGTCAAAGAGCCACATAGTTGATCTTTGTTCAAGGTATCAAAGTTTGATATTTCTTCTATAGCTGAAACCTTAGGATTGAATTTAGAAGGTAATGACCTCAAAATTTTCTGAACTATTACACTTTTGTTGATTGTTTCACCTAGACCCAACATGATATTCACAACTTCATCAACTCTTAAAAATAATTTAGCTATATCTTCATCCTAATTCATTTTTAATGTTTCGAACTGAGCTCTATACACTTGTAATTTGACCATCTTCACCTTTTTATCTCCTTCACGAATATTTTCTAATCTATATCAAATACCTCTAGTTGTCTCACAATGCATTACTTTGATAAATTTAGACTCACATAGATTACTCAGAAGTGCATTCTTTACTTTTGCATTATCTATAAATTTCAATTTGGCATCTTTGTCACTAGTTGTTTCCTTTTGTTCTTCATACCCCATCAACACAGCAAACTAGATTTCTATTCCTAGAGACATTAAATATGCCTTCATTCTTACTTTCCAGAAGACATAGTTTGTATCAGTAAATCGAGGGGCCTTATTTGTTGAACATCCTTCTTAACTAGCCACTGATATTTAAGATGGGAAATCACTGGGGGGCGGGGGGTGAATCAATTATTTAATTATTTAATTCTGTTGAACTTAATCTTTTGCTTATGCAATTAATGATTTATGTTTGTGATCAATAGTTATTGTATTCCCTTTTGCAGATTTCACGGAGAGCATTTTGCTGATATGTTTATCAAGACTTCAACGCATTCAAACAACATGCAAGAATCAATACATGAAGCCACCACATATAAGTGGAAACTTCAAAGGGAGAAAACCACAAACTTTAGACTGAGTGATGTGAAGACAAATTGCTACTTCTTTTTACATCATATTTTTGTAGGCTCTAACCTACAAGAAGCTCCTACCTCAACGAAAACTTCAACTCTCACGAGTTTTCTGCAAGCTACAACCCATAGGAGACTCCTACCTCAACATGCTACAACATGTTCTTTTTGAAGCTGCAACATAGAAATTTTTTTTTTTCAAGTCACAAGCACTGGTTACCTCACATCCAATTTTGTTGTCAAGTTTTCTGTTGAACTGCTCCTTTTCTTTATTCATCTTCTCTTCTGCTACTGCTCATCCTTTCTCTGATGCAAACCACTTCCATACATAAAAAAGAACATCAGTTTCATTCCATATTGTCTATTTTATAAGCAATCCCTCTTGGCTGTTTGTATTTTTTGGAGGAATATGAAATGAAACTTAGTCTCTTGACTTTCCAAAACTGCTCACAAGCTTGTTCATTCATTTTCAGTTCAAAAATTAGTTTGTAAAAAAAAAATAGAGTTGAATTAACAACTCATTTATAAATAATTACAAGAGACAAATCAGATTTGAATTATCTATATTTTCTGTTCAAACAATTATATGTATTCCAACTTTTGTCTCAATGTTTAACTTTCACATTGATTAACATAGCCTTTGCACTTCACATCATTTTCAACTTTTTATATTGATCATTCAAGATTTATGTACACTTTCCATTCAACATAAATTATCACTAATGTGCTTTGTGACATCAACAACATTTATCAACATTAATCAATCAACTTAACTTCACATCAATGCCAATATTTCCAACATTCCTAATGAGAATATTTAACCTCAACAAACCCTTGCACACAAATTTCAACAAGTCAACTCATTGCGTCTGATGATGATCTTCATATTCTGTTACAAGGATTACTCAAGTATACTTTCGAAAAGATGCCCCTAATATACTTCAAATCTCTCTTTGGATCTCAACAAATACACCCTTCATCAAAGAAAATTAGTCAACTCTGCCACAACTAGACACATATTAGGGTTCACAACATCAACGAGGATCCAAATAGATGATTGTTTTATCCAAGAGATTTTAGCCACAAAAGATGCCACATGAGTTATCTGAAATAAGCCTTAGAGTTGACCAAAAAACCCACAACGAACTTTAGTTATATACTTTAGGTGAATCCGAATGTCCCGAGGTTAAGGAAACTCAGTCTTATTCATGTGTCAACTCAACACTCTAGCCACAAAAGGAGCCCAAATACACAATTTGCATCTAAGGATTTTCCCAGGGTATCAGTGATGTAAGCTTAGAAATACCGTTTGAGTAGGCCTCAAGAGATGTGCCTCAGGGCTTGCGCACTGTTACAAGGGGTACAATCTTAGACATGTGCAAATATATCTCTAAAATTACACTAGAATTGCTCCAAACAAAGGGGCTGAAATAACTCTGATAACCCTCAGATGTGAGCCTTCAAAAAGAGATGAAATACCTCGGATAAGGGTTATCCAAAAGGGCCAAAATACTTTAGATAATTTTGCCTCAGATGCGAGCCCTTGGAGGACTGAGGATGGCATATAATTGATCCAAATTGTCACCAAGACACCTATGAAGTGCCATAGAGAATACACTAGATCTACCTAAGAAACTCGCTTCTTAGAGTTGTCTGCTCGTTCAATGATAAACCATATACTAAGATACAAAAATAAGTCCAAAACCCACTTCAAATTTTGACATCCTTTAGTTGGGTGTGACTACAAAAGGTCGTAGAAGTTTCATGAAGAAAATAGGTGTTGATTTGACTTGATTTGAGAGCAAATGAGTTACTTTACATAGAGGTCATGGAGGCTTCCACGAGGGAGCCAACCTGATCATGAAAGGAGGGCAACCGACCTTAAATTTTAATTTTCAAATTTAATTTTGGAGGCAAAAACAAATTCTTCTTGGAAGTCGACTTATCTCCAAAATATTTTGGAAGCAAATTAGGAGACCCAAGATAATTTAATTAATTTTCCCTTGACCATATGTTCTTTTGCCAACAAACTAGATTAGGATAGGCCCATCTTTAATTCTAAATTGATTTTTGAAATAAAGATGCCACAAATAAACCAATATGAAGGAGGCTTTTGACCACAAATAAGGCTCCAATTTTGATTGTTCATATCTCCTCTATTGTGAGGAGTTATGAAGCATGTCACTCAATTTCGGAATCATAATCAACATGACAAGGACAACACAATGACGATGGGCGTTCGAGCAAATTCACTATTCCTCGTCCTCAAATTATTCAACAAGTATGGAGAAATATGATCAATCATTGGGTGGGCTTTGAGGAAATTTTGATCCTTGAAGCTTTCATCAATGCAATCCATAAACTGATATTAAGAGAGCCTTCATATATTCGCTGGCATCAATGACAACACCATTCAACAAATTGCACTATGCCTTTTCCTCCAATATGTGGGCATAATTTGTGGCTCTCTATTTCTTCTTGGCAAGCTCTTTGTGGGCTCTCTACCCCATGCAGGCTTCCCTTCCCCAACTACATTGCTCTCTACTGCACGTGGCATGTGCACTGGGCATCTTCTCCCTCTCTTCAACGACTGCACAAACTATTGGCAACAAGAAATTCGGTGTTCTTCTCCATGCAAATTTAGGACCAGAAACAGAAAGAAAACAACGAGCAAATTCCTCGCATGTTTCCATCACACAACAAATTACTCCTTTGGACAACAATTTCCCCACTCGAGAAGACCACTGCTCTCTCATGCACTGGCTATCGAGTCCCTTCTCTTTTGCAAGTTTCTTTTGCACCGACTATCGAGCCCCTTTCTAGTAGCAAACACTTTCTGTAGCTAGTTAATTGATTTTTGGTGTATCAAACCCCTTTTCTCAGCAACAACAACAATGATGTGTTCTTTTTCTTCCACACAACTCTGCTCCCTTCAATATACAAATGGCTACCCATTCCAGTTGGATCTTTCATGGGTGTACCCTTTTCAACCTGTGTTATAGTGGCTCTTTTTTCAACCTTAATGGTAGCATATCAAATCAGTGAAGGGCGTGGCTCCTGCACACAACAACCAACTCTACTTACTTTTCTTCTCATATGTGTAAACAACACTTCTCTTCAACGCATGCGGGCCCCCATCACTCTCTCAACCTTACATTGTTTCTCAACTCTGATACCAAATCAAAGAATCACCAAAAAAAAACATTCATTATTCACATGAGAAGAGATGAAGTGCCTCACTCAATCTCACATCCAGATGCTCGACAATGAGCTAAATATTTAGGAGAAGAGACAACTCAATAAACTCCTATAATAATGGATCTAACAACCACACAAACTATGAATACCTATACATGACTCCAACAACCTCCCAACTGTATTCTAAATTCATTATTCATTTCTACATTTTCTCCAACACTTAATGACAGGGACAACTCATCACCTGTACATGCTACTGCAAGTAGAACTACCAATCCATTATATCAAACTTCAAAGCAGGGATGATGTCAACAACATCGATAAGATAACTTCCAGCTTAATCGAATCCTGCTCTAATAGCACTTCATCTGAAATTTTCACACCAACAATTCTGATGACAGAAAACAAAACCAATCCCAACCTGCAACTATCGCAAGGCAATATCTTGTAAATGAAAACCTATGTTACTGGATCCAGCCTGCCAAGGTCTGGATTTTGAGTTTCATGTTAAGAAATGGCTGAAAGCATTAATTTATTTCACACAAAGGTGTATGCATTCAACACACACACATACATTCAGAGATTACTCTAATATATAGAGTTTTTCAGATTTAACTTATTCCTCACTCAAAAGGAGAGGTTGAGAGAATTTCTCAACCATCTCAAACCAACATCTTAAATATAGGATGTAAGCATTAACTCCAACATCCCCTCTTAATGCTTACATTACATAAATTTATTGAAATCATCCACAAACAACAAAATACACAGTCATTCTTTAACAGGTTTACAACTTATTAGTATAGACTCCATCAAGTTGCTTTATAACCTTCGTAAAGGTGTAGTTGGCAAATTGGATTCTCGAGTTCTACTCTTGAACTCCCGAATCAAGGACCTCCCGAAGTCAATTACTGAACATTATCCCAAGCCGTTGCATAACCTCATTAGAAGACCACTCCCACGTCTTCAACGAATGAGGGGTCCTTCCTTAGATCCACAACTACCGTACTATCTGGACAACCATCCATGTTGAGCCTTTTCACTGAGTTGTTCTAAAAAAGTTTAAGAGGTTTAAATTCTTCATTGAATTCATCATCAAGATTCAATGGATATTCATCTGTGGCTATATTTGTTGATTCTTTCTCTTTTAACAGATCACTAGCACAACTTTTGCAATTCCATGCTGTATGCCCAATTTTCCTGCAATAGTAGCATTCAATTTCACTTTTGTTTGAATTTTTCTTTTTCATCCTTGTCTTTGTAAACGATGCATTTTCTATTGGAGAGTTCTCTTCCATATCCTCCGGTTTTAGTCTCTTTTCTTCCGCGAGAAGTGCTGCAATTGTCTCATGCAACTTTTGTGAAGACATTTGACTCAAAGTGAAGACAACATTACTATAACTTGAAGGAAGACTATTTAGTAATATTGCTTTAGCCTCTTCATCCTCCTTGGCACCTGCTTCAGCTAATTGTCTTATAAGAGACATTGAATTAATTACATGAGTGGACATAGATGTCTCTTCATTCATTTTCAGTCCAAATAATTGCAATTTTATGGAAAAATTTGCGTTTGTAGCTTTTACACCAAATCGCTGAGTCAAATGTTCCCATATTTCGTTAGATGGTTTAGTGAGATCTAGAAGATGTAATTGCGAATCTGAAAGAGCAAGTCCAATAATGGACGTAGCTTTGTCCTCTCTATTTTGCCATTCAATTAACTATTTAACATCCGTAAGTGCTACTTCTGAACCATTCATTATACCCCACAAATTTTTCTTCATTGATTATATTTGAATTTTACTTTCCATGAAGGGAAATTTGCACTGCTAAATTTTTCTAAAACCATAAACTCCATGATCAAAAGAAGACTATTAAAAAAATAACCTATTTAAACTTAACTTCAACATCGACATACCTTTCTGCAATTAAAAAATGCTTCTGTTGCTTTGTGAAAGTGGCATGTCTAAGATAAACCTCGAAATTCGAACAAAACAAAACAGTCTCACATCAGAATGCACTGAAATGTGCAGTGAAGGAGCATTTTTTTCTTTTATAATTTCTGAACAGTGATCTCTGAGAAAAAAAATCAACTCATCTACGCTCAACGGCTTATTCTCCTCCCATCTCACTATTCTGCGTTGCGCATCTTAGATCAAACTCACGCCGATACTCCACATTGCATTCTCTACGGCAACCTCCACAGTCATTTACGCTTGGCGCTGAGACTATGGTCAATGATGGCAACTTCAACGGTCAATACACTGCAGACAGTCGAAATCAATTCACTGTTGAAGCATAACAACGCGTAGCAGAAACTTAAAGACAAAATACAGTATAAAAAATTATACACAATAGACAATGATTTAACGTGGTCCACCCAACCAATCTGGGCTACGTCCACCAAACAGAGGCATCGACAATCTTATTATTAATCAGGAGATTACAAAATAATTATTTTCCTCACACTCTCTAACTCATCCCAAATATCTGTACGGGCATATATTTTATAGCTAAGAGAATCTAACTGACTCATAAATCCTCTCACAACAAAAATAGGATGCATTAACTCTTTCCCGACAAAATAGAGCTAATATAGCAACAAATCCTATTGTTGTCACCTACATGAAATTTTTGCCTAATTTATGGATCTCAACAATCTCCACCTTGACAACAATTAGCCTGATAGCCTGTTTCTTTATTATTTTTATCTTTTCTACAAGCCAAGAGAAGCAAAACACCAACGTAGCTTCTCTAACCAAACTGGTTTCGTGAACATGTCTGCACAGTTCTCCTTTGTATGAACCTTTTCAAGAAAGACTCCCCTTTCAGTGATAACTTGTCTTACAAAATGGTACTTGATCGGTATATGTTTTGATTTACTATGATAGGCCGAATTCTTAGCCAAATGTATTGCACTTTGACTGTCACAAAATAACTTGATGTTGTCCTGCAACCTACCAAACTCACCAAACAAACCTTTCAACCAAATTGCTTCTTTACAAGCATGAGAAGCAACAATGTATTCTGCTTCAGTAGTGGATAAAACAACAATGTTCTGTAGCTTTGACATCCAGATAATAGCTCCACCTGCAAGAGTAAAGACATACCCTGATGTTGACCTTCTCTTATCCAAATCACCTACAAAATCGGAATCAACATATCCGCAAACAAATTCACTACTCTTATTATAAGTAATACAATAATCATTTGTGCCTCTCAAATACCGAAGCACCCATTTCACTGCTGACCAGTGTTCTTTACCTAGATTTGCCATATACCTGTTGACAACCCCAACTGCATGTGAAATATCTGGTCGATTACAAACCATCGCATACATCAAACACCCTACTACATTGGCATATGGAATTCGAGACATATATTCCTTTTCTTCATCTGTATCAGGACATAAACTAGAAGAAAGCTTAAAATGGGAAGCTAAAGGGACTGACACAGGCTTCACATTGTTCATACCAAACCTCAAGAGTATCTTCTCAATATACTTTTGTTATGATAGCCACAGCTTACCATTGCTCCTGTCTCTGAAAATCTCCATGCCCAAAATCTGTCTTGCTGCTCCTAGATCTTTCATATCAAATGTCCTTGCCATCTGAGCCTTCAACCTGTTGATTTATTCTATGCTTTTGCTTGCTAAAAGCATATCGTCAACATACAATACTAAGATAATGAATATGCCATTTTTAAATTGCTTAAAATAAACACAATGATCATATTCACTTCTAACATATTTCTGACTCAACATGAAAAAATCAAACTTCTTATACCACTGCCGAGGCGACTGCTTCAGGCCACATAATGACTTCTTGAGCCTGCAGATACATTTTTCATTGCGATGCTGAGCAAACCCTTCCAGTTGTTCCATATAAATTTCCTCATCTAAGTCACCATGTAGAAATGCAGTCTTAACATCTAATTGCTGCAACTCTAAATCAAGCAAAGCCACTAATGCTAACACAATTCTAATTGAAACAATTTTAACCACTGGTGAAAAAATCTCATGAAAGTCAATACTGGCTTTCTGAGAAAACCCTTTTGCAACCAGCCACGCTTTGTACCTATCTTCCGTATCATTCACACCTCGTTTCAGCTTGAAAACCCATTTACACCCCACATTTTTCCTGTCTTTCGGAAGCTCAACCAGATCCCATGTGTCGTTCTTACCTAAGGCCATCATTTCGTCCTTCATGGCTACTTTCCACTTGTCACTTTTCGAACCTTCTATTGCTTCCTGATAGCACATAGGTTCATCGTCATTAACAGTAAATGCAACTAAAGTAACATAATCATCATACCTTCTCGGTGGCCGTTTAATTCTTGTCGACCTCCTTAAGGATGTTTCTGGCACTTCCTCGATTGGCTGACTACCATTTGTAGGAACTTCTTGATGATAAGTATCTGAGACCTGTTCATGATCTATACGTAAACCCTGTTCATGTTCTGATTCTGAAACCTGTTCATGACTAGTATCTGAACTATGGTCATCATGACTATCATTAGAAATGCTATCAAACTGAATATGATGAAAGTCAGATACATCATCCTGTTTCAATCTACTATCTACATCTAACTGTACAAGAGAGGATTCATTAAACTTTACATCTCTGTTGATGATGATTTTGCGGGTAGTAGGATCCCACAATCTATATCCCTTTGTTCCAACACCATACCCAACAAAGATATACTTTTTAGACTTTGGATCTAACTTAGTTCGCTGATGTTTAGGCACTGGAGCATATGCATCACAACCAAACACTCTGAGTTTAGAATAGTCACAAGGGTGT
>APFE031671971.1:0-23847 GCA_000404065.3 Pinus taeda | reverse complement strand
TCCTCCTTGGGATGATCACTCTATATCGCCCCACCTCCTACCTGGAGGTATGGCTGCATGTGATCCCTCAGCCCACCTAGCTCGAATTTTCCCCCTACTGGAGGTCTCTGCATGAGTATATGTCTCTACTTGATCCCCACTCAGCTCCCCCTATTTTGGGGTCTCCACAACCTCCTGAAGCTGTTGCACCAATCGTGGCTCCTCCACAATTGTCTGAGACTTCTTCTGGATTTACATGTTGAGAGGTAATATACCCTCCCTCTCAACCACCAAGTCTCCATTAGTTGCCTTGCTACTCAATGCTGTGCAGCCATCTACATGCAACTGATAAAGGTTCCTGACTCAAACCCCTATCTTCCGGGTTTCTCTAGTTGTCTTACTGCGCAGGAAATCCTTTCCCTCGCTGAAAACAACATCATATCCCTTGTCTTCTAACATCACCACAGAGATAAGATTCTTCTTCAATCCTGGAACATGCATCACTTCCTTCAATACGAAGGGTTTACCAGACTCCCTCTCAAAGGAATGGTACCGATACCGGTCGGACTGTATCTACCATCATTGCCCATCTCGATGTGCACTCCAAGATCTTTCTCATCCAGATCAAAAAACAAATCTCGATCTCATGTCATGTGAAAAGATGCACCATTGTCCAAGAACCATACCGATCCCATCACACCTGATACCAAGCATGCAATCAGTGAAAAATCCAGCTCAAACTGCGAGGCTAAGGCCTCTCCCGCTGTAGATCCAGCAACTTGCTTATTTTTCTTCTTCTGCAGACAATTTGTGGCATAGTGTCCATGCTGGTGACAGTGAAAACACTTCACCTTGGACAAGTCGTGCTTCTTGCCTTCCGCACCAGAATGAGAAGCTTTCTTGTTCTTCCCCCTCTTTGCTTTGGCAGCCAAAGTGAAATTTTCTTCATCAGATGCCTCTGATGAAGATCCGTCCCTAGTATTCTGCCTGATCTCCTCTTACACAAGATCCGACCAAAGTCTCTCCCATCCTGGCAATTTCTCCCGACATTGGCAGAGTCTTGATAGGAATGCCAACTCTTCAGAAGACCAAGTAGAGCCAAGTTCACCAAGTCCTCATCATCGATAGTCACCCCCACACTTCCCAGCTCATCCCAGCATTGGGTGAACTTAGTGAGATACTAGGGCATACTGTCTCCATTCTCACACTTAATGTTTCTGAGTTCTATCCTTGAGCGCCATTCCACCAGCTCAAAACTCGACCTCTTCTAATCTAAAATTCGTGAGAATGAAGTATTTCTTGTATAGAGATCAATTGTATGGGCATTCACCGGATATCTCACCTTCCAAAAGAAGGATGAATCCAGCAGCTACCTATCCCGATTACAGACTCTACCTGAAGAAATAAAACGTAGTCACTTTCTGAATAATAGATCTAATGATCAATCCTTGCTTTGATATCCTGTAGAAATCTTTTCTACAAATCAACCTGCTCTGATACCATGTAGAAATCTTGAATAATATGACACTTATTCACAGAGATTATCCCGATTATACACTAATTGTGGAATACATGCATAATACATAACCTCCTCTACGTTGATCATCAATTTAGCAGTATTAAGAAACAATCACATGCGCACAGTGAAGCATCAATCACACATATCAACATAATATGTACCTGGGGAAAGCATAAAGCTGAAAACCCCCAACTATCTGTATATTATATTGATTGAGAACATGTAACAATACATAGTACAATAATCCTCACAATTACTCAGTACTATCTCCACCTGTTACACACAAACTAGCTCAGATCTGAATCAATCACTGGCTCAAATCTCCTCCGTTGCTTGCCTGCCTCCATTGCGCAATCCTACATGAAAATGGATGACACCAAATGTGTGATCCAAATTCGTATTCCCTTTTGGTTATACCACACAATCCTCATTGGAAATACTCAATCCATGCATGTGCAAATCTCATGCACAACTATAGTCACAACTGACAACTGTCTTGCCCTTTCACTTACCTCTAACACTTGTCTCCACTGAATTGTCCATGCACTGAGTTAACTAATGTATTCCTCAGCTGATTTATGAGTTAATAATTAGTTAATTAATTAATAACTAAGTCACACCACTCAACACTTAGTCTATTGATCAGTTAGACTAAATACAACTAGTTCAACTAAGTCAAACTAAACACAACTCCATCAACTCCTCAATCAACTCCACAGAACTCAACCACTGAAGTTCTAACTTAAGTCCTTCATGCAATAGCTCAAGTAACCCATAAGAACCACGTATTTCCTTCTGGCAGTTGCATGTGCCACATCCGTAGCTCGAATCGAAGTGCTCCAAGAGAATAAGATAATGTTTATAGTCCAAATATTATTAAGAGCTAATAATATTCGATTGTTCTGTTTTTAGCCTGGCAGTCTAAAAATAGACTCCACCCATATGTCTAAAAATAGAGGTCCATCTATTTTTACCAACTTGACCAATCATCCACAAATAGCATCTTGCCACTCATAGACCATGATCCATATGTCTAAAAATAGACAGTCTAAAAATAGACTTTGCGCCAAAAATAGCCTGCGGGCACACTTAGTGAAGGCGACTTCTTTTTACTAAGCTCCATCATCTTGTTGCATTTTCAACATCATGTACCCCTTCTAACCTCATATATTAGGAGGCATCTGTTATAGAACCATTTACCACCCTTGGTAGATTTGATGCTCTGTGATATGGCCTAGGGCAACCCTTCCCTACCAGACTTGGTCCATTTTCTAAAAAACAATGTTTTAAATCCCATACATGATTTTTCCATATCTAAAGCGTGTGTACATGTGGGTCAGTCTATACCCAACCCACGTATGTGTTAAAACATTAAAAATATATATAATATCCCTTAATTCAGATTGAGTTTATGGGTTTGACCTGATACTCACCTATTATAGCTCGTGGCCCAACTGTTTCCCAACTAAAAAATCTAATTTGGAAAAGTATACATGAACCTCCATGGGAAGGCCTAAGGGAGGAGAAAATATTATAAATTGATATTATAGTTGATTACATCCCTGATCAAGTCTGGAGATATCCATGTGCCTTCTGCACTCCCAAGTCATAGGAAACCCCTGTTTCCTTCTTGAGATGTCATTCATCCATTCATGACATCCTTGTGTATACCTATGAAGGAGGATTGCTAAGGCTTGGGCAAGATGGATCGGGAGGACGGTTTTTCTTGGAGCCGATAGGCAACTCCGTATCTTCTTTAGCTTACATTAATAAAGAGGCACTGTCTTGTTCATGATGATTATGGTCTTTATGCATTAATTTATGTCATGATTTTCTTATAAAATATTATGTTAATGCGTATTTACTAATATGCTTATATGACCTAACCTTGATATCATGAAAATGATTTTAGTTATTTTTGGTGTATATTCTTTGCCTTGAATGAATTAAAGGTCCTAAAGCACAAGGAAGAAGTTGGGGGTTTGGACTCTACAGGAACAACCTCAAATGTAGGACCTATGAGTAAGACCTTCTATACCAACTTTAACTATTTAAGTATTAGGACTACCTATTTGTATGTCTTTTTCTATTGTATGTCCTCTGCTCTGTTGGGGTTGTCAACCCAAGACCCTAGGGTGATTCTATCCAAAACACTCTTCTTCTCTTTCTACCTTTGTCTGGAAATTCTACCCACAATCACTATGGAACTACCTCTGTCAACTTCTAGTCAATTTATGTTTGTTGGAAGTGGTATTTTTCTAGTCCTTTACAGTACAACCTCTTCCCCTTTTTTCCTTGAGCACATCTTCTCCTCATATTTGAATTTTTTTAGGTTGTTGCATCATCATTTTCAAACTTCTCCACTCTCCTTTATTGTCCTTACTTCAACAAATTCATTTGGTTGTTGGGTCTTTCCAAAATCTATTTTAAGAGCTCTGCATGCTCTCCTTCCTCTGTCACAGTTTCAATTGTCATAGTTGCCACCACTCTTCTTCTCTCAATTATCTTCATATATAATTCTTCATAACTAATGTTAATTATAAAAACAACATACAAGATTTTACAATCTTTCCTTTCACTTAGAATCACTTCTACTCTATTTCTTCAAAATAATCCTCCTCAAGAGCACATTTACTCTTTTCAACCAAATTCTATGTTTCCCTAATATTCTCTAGTCCTCTTATTAGTCTTTGTTTTTCTTCACTGTTCTCTTTCCGTAGAACATTCTACTCACTATCCTTCCAAAATTCCAATGCTTTTCTTGTGGGTATCAATATTCAAACGCAAAATAAAGTGTAAAACATAAACAAATTTTACCTCCTTCAACTCCTTTAATTGATTTTGCTATCATATCTCATCCTAATGTCGAAATAGTATTTTGGTTGTTATCTCCCTTGATTTCTCCTCTCAAACTCTATATTACAAGGTTTTCAGAGCACTCCTTCTTTGATGCCAAATGATGCAAGCCCAAATTATAGGCCTTCCAAATATTTGGTTCGATCGAACCCACAATGCCCAGATCTATTCCAAATTGTGCTTCCTTCAACCCCAAATTTAGGGAGATAAATCCCTTTTAAATATTGTATAACTTAGTGGAAGGATCTGCAAGGGGGGTACCAAACCACCAGATTTTAAGTATCATTTTTAAACATAGCCACTAGAGCCAAGATATGCATATAAATGCATAGCCCAACCCATAACAGAACCACCATGGCTGAACTCATTCACAATAAGAACTGCACCCAACTTTTTACCTTCAAACTAGCCCACCTAACACATAAATTGAAGCTTGACCTTTTCGATACCCGCTTGAAAATTTAATTAAGACCTAGACTAGGCCACTTGCTCCACATGCCTTTGATAGTTATTGTCCTTCACCTTGGCCTTTCCATGTGAACCCGTTCGTTATTGCCCGTTCCCTTTTCCTTTATGGCCCACTGTTCCATGTCTTAAATTGGGCCACATATACTCCACCTATCGACCCCATTTATGCCCTCGTCCCAGCTTATAAATAAATTCTAATAGAAAAATTCCTAGACTATCTCTGTTTCGGGTAATGGAAATAATTGTTGTTAACTATCATCTGTCTCGTGACAAATTCCACCTAGCTCTCGGCTCTTCTAAATGCTTCCTCACAACTCAAATTACTCCCAGCTTTAACATATCCGGGTGACAGATAATTTCCCATCCATTGTTTTCCATCTCCCTTCCAATTATTAGATCCTCGAGCCGGATTCCCACCTTTAAGTATGCCCACTCGTAAATTAAAATTCCACTCGGGCTTTGAGACTTCTGAACCGGTGCTATTAAATGATGACTCCTTCTCAGGTTCCGTCTCCTAGAGTTATCAAGTGACAGACTTATGTCAGGAATCTAAAAAAAACTAAGTATTACACCAATCCTCTGTGCTCAACTCCTCTGGCTTTGTTTTGTGGCTTCTGGCTCCTTTGGTTCAAATTCAACTTAGTTTCACCCTTTATAATTTCCACTTACCCTCCTGTTCTAATATCAATCCTTTGTCTTCAAGCTTCCCTTATGCTTATACTCACTATTCGGTACTCTAAAAATACTCATGTATCCTCTAGTTAATGGATCGTTCATCCTTCATTGGTCAATGTTCAACAACTATCTCTCTTGAGATTATTCTTCCAACTCACTCTATCATAGCTGCAATGCTCCATGTAATGATAATCTCTTGTTGTTCCTCATGAATGTTGATTTCTTCTCCTTCTATTGTGACTTTGATACAAGAATAATCCATTATTCTCTGTGCTTCTTAAGGTTATTCTTCCACTGCACTAATCATTCATGGGTTTGACCTAGGCTTGAAACACACCCTATCACATTCGACTCATCATCATAAACATGGTTTAATAGGACACATTACAAAATACTCGAAACCAATAACTTCCTCTATTAATGTAGAAATAATTTACAACAACCCTCGTGACATGATTTACAATAAAAGCCCTTCTCAGCCTTAAGGCCTTATTCGACCCTCAAATCCTCTCGAAACTCTCCTCTTACCCACACTACACACCTTCATTCTTCATCATCTTATTCTACTTTGATTACATGTTTTTATACAAATAGGACTTTGAAACAGATTCAAGTTCAGATCCTCTATTTACTCAACAATCCCCTATTCTAGGATTCTCTAAATCCATAAATATTTCTAGAAATCTAACTACCTACAATATCTCAAATCACTTCAAATATTCTCGAGATCTCTCTTTTAAGAGTAGAACTAGCTACAATATTCACAATTTCTCTAATTTTCCTTACAAACATAGGAAAATACAAATAATCAAATAATTACAATCTATTAGGGAACCAACTCACTTGGTAAATGAAAACCCCTAAGTCTAGTCAAAATACATTTCGACTCAGAAGTGGGATGATCTTGCATCACAACCACAACAAAACAAGTCCTCATCACACAGTCAACGCACTTAGTATGACAACGCACTTGTTGGTCCAATACATTTCTATCTCTGAACCTTTCTTCATCTGATCATTTTGTTGCAGTGGCCAACAATTTCAAACTTGTCTGACAAGAGCTATTTTTGTTGTTCTAAAATTTGTGTAGCCTCCCGTGCCACCATTTTCCTCTTTGACAACAACTCTAACGACAACTAATCTAGAAACTTTAATTTAAACATGGGAAACAATCCTTGCCTCTCCAACCTTTGTTCTTTCTTCATCATATGCCTATTTGAAAAGAGTAACGCGCATTCTCACTTCTACTTTTTCTTGGAGAAACTCATTTTTTTTCCATTTTCCTCCACCTCTTCTCCTTCATTTATCTCATTTTCATCACACAACCAAACCTCTTCATCACATATTTGCAATAGATTCTCATCATACCACTGCAACACCATGAATTATGTCAAATCACCATTGCACCAGAACTACTTTTTCCACAAACAACTGGACATACTATCACATTACTAATATTGGGATGATGTCATTACCTTTGGCTTTGATATTCATTGGACTCTCATATTTACCACAATAGCTCTAATATCATATTTTAGAATCACAAAACAACGAGAGAGATGGTGGTGTCTAAATACACCATTGTTGCATTTCCAGTGGCCACTGAGACCATTTAACATGCGTTTGATCATCCTTTACATAGGCTACATATGGAGATGAATACCATGGGAAAAACCAAGGGTACCCATATATATGGATCCAAAAATAATGATTAAATTGACCAAGTCAAGTTTACTAGATCCACCCTCACAATTTTTTAGCCTCCTTCAAATCTACAAATTTTAAAAAAATAGATTAATCAAGTTTCAATTTTCAATTTTTTTTGAAATGTTTGGTTTCCTGTGTTCTAGCTTCAATATATCTCATGTATTGGGAAAGCTTGAGTTTTTCCTTAGCTACTCTAGAAAATAGGTTGCAGCATAACAACTGATCTCAGTTGTTTTTATTCAATCAATAACATGATGAAAACAATGGAGGCCTTGCATATAAGTTTGAAAGAAAACACAAAAATATCCCATAATATTCACCTTGAGATATCAAATACATGATTTTTAAAAGATCCTATAATAGAAATTCAATTCCATTAAACACACGATTAATATGACAGTAACAAGAAAATCATTGAAATAAAAAGGCCAATGACTACTACTAAGACATCAAAACAGTGAAAAGTGTAGTACACTAGTTCTACGCATACAAGAGAAACAATATAATAAATTTTAGGAATGTTGTGCAACAGTATGAGACTGGCTCAACAAAACAAATAAAATCTCAAATTCTAGAGTCTACCAAGAAATGAGAGGAAAATAGATCATTGTATGGGCACTCGCACTATATGGAATATAACTACAATTGTGCAGGCAATCCTAACTATACAAGAAAAAAGAAACAAAAAGTATGCATATATGTGGCCCATAGTTGTGATGATCAAGAAGAAAGAACATGTTTTCATAAATTATCAATAAAATAAACAATTTTCAGCCTTGGGCTTTGAAAGAAATCAAACCTTGTTTGATAACTTTATATCATCATTTTTGTTGTTTTCGTATCTAGGAGTTGGGAATGGTAAACAATGTTAGATTGTGCAGAACATGTGAATCCTTTTAGCAACAATCATTGGTAACCTTAATTTTGGGAATGTTGACATAACTCCATTATAAAATTGAAACTTTGGTGTCATCCATGCACTATATCATTGCAATCATCTTTGGCTCACCCTATGTAACAAGAATTGAAAAAGATAAAAATGTGCAGATCAAACTAATCTTTCTTCTGAAACTACTACAACACTTTGTCCCAAAATAACTTGGGCAACACAAAGAGTTCTTTGATGACAATGCTTGAACTTGTTTGATACCAAAAATAGGTTTAATAAGAAGGGAATTTCATATGAACTGAAAATAGCTTACAATAAATAATCCCAATAAATAATCTTCAGAGTTGAAAGATGGTGTTTTAGCTACTTGTGCCTTTGGCAAGTGGAGGCAATTATAAAAAGAAGAATGGAAATTGTTGTCACCAAAATGACCCTCCTTAGAACTAGGTCTCCTCTGAGGGTGTTGCTTTATGCTTCCCTGGCATTTGACTCCTTATTGTGCTCCTATGGTTCAAATCACCCCCTAAAATACAAAAGGGAAATCAATAAAATCAATTAGAAAAAAAATAAGTAGGGCTTGTCGCTAAGCAATGTTAAGGAAATGTCATACTATAAATATGCATATGAAATACTTAATTATTATTTTGATTCTATATGTGACATAAAAAATCAAAATACAAATAACTAAAAGAATAAATAACTCTCTTAGATCTGTTAAAGACCCTATTGACCCTAAGGACTCGAAAGGGGTCTACCTTGTTCCCTGCTCATGTGGTATCCCCTACATTGGAAAAACATATAGATTTATTAAACAAAGGATCAATGAGCATGCAGCAGACATCAGACACAATCGCTCCCACTCATCAGCCTTAGATGAGCATACAAAAAAATCGAAGCACCATGTCTGCATTATAGAATCCAAAGTTATCACTAATAATGATCATTTCCACGACAGGAAGCTTAGGGAGGCGATTGAGATCAAAAGGCACGCCAAAAATCTTAATAGGGATGCTGGTTGGAAATTGAGTAAGAGCTGGATTCTAGCTCTCTCTTCATAACTCTTCATTCCTCTTTTGATCTTGTCTCCTCATCCTCTTTTTTTGTGTCCTCTTGGTTCCCCTATTTTATTTTATTTTTATCATATTGTATATATATATATATATATATGTTATTTGTTTTTTTTCATTATCCAAAATTATCTATTTTCATTTAGTTTTTTTTCACTTTAAATATTTTCCAGTTATCCTTTGACTCTGATTTGTTTAATTTATCTTGGATTCCCTTATATATATATATAGTATTAACATAATATCTTAATATAAAAATTATTGTTATTTATAATCATTTATTTTATATTTTCCTAAGACATAGTTTTCTATGATGAATAAGTCAACCCTTAAAAATAATATTAAAATACTATTTTTACTTTTAGTTATTCCTTAACATCTGTTTTTAACTAAATTTAGATTATTTTTCCTCATCCCTAATTCCAAGGTAATTAATTTCTTGACCTACTAACTAATTCACCAACAACTAATTTATAACGGCTAACTCTGGGCAATGCCGCATCCTTACTATTTATTCCTTCTGATCAATGGATTTCTCACCTTGTCCTGAGGATGAACAACATTAGTTGGTTCGAAACGTCGACCAAACCCTAACTATGTGATTAATTCAAAAGACTTATCTCTCTACATTATGGATCACAAAAGTCTATGTGATTAATTCGAAAGACTTATCTCTCTACATTATGGATCACAAAAGTCTTAGATCTAAGATTAAATAACACTAACTAGTATATGTGACTAAAACAAAATTAAAATATTATTACTATCACTAACAACCCCTATAAATAAGGAAACAATGTGCGAAATAAGGAAACATTATCCACAAAATGGGGAATTAGATATACAAACCAAATATTTACTATGAAAATCCCTTAATGCCTATATATTTGGGAGGATTGAATTTCCTAATGAACGTATGTAATGAATATTGAAAATAAACTTTCATGAATATTAAATATCTATTTTTACCTCACATAATATTACCATTAATCTCATCATAAATTACTGATCAATTCTAAGCTTTAGGTGTAAAACAAAAACCTTTGAAATTTAACTATATTGTCCTAAAGTAAAATATTATATGAAACCATTTGGGCAGATCTTATTATTTTAAAGCATAAGCATAAATATTAAAAGGGAAATAAGTTTTAGGCATTGTAGAACAACAACCAAATTCACCTTATGATTTTTATTGATATGGAGTTTTTCTTTATGCAATAGAGTATCACGTAAATATATTAATATTGAAATATTTATTAAAATGAACAAAGGATTCGAAAACATTATATCAAGTGTTGCATAAGACCCTTATTAAACATTATCACATTAAATATTGAATTGACATACTATGCCCCACTCAACTCAACTCGCGTGATGCCATCGGGTCAAAGAAGGAAGTCAATCCGCTATTAATTATCCTCCCGATGTGAAGTGAGAACCCTGCATCAGAATTAGTTCTATGACTAAAGTTAACCTCCCTCCAACTCTCCACGGGATAGGAAGTATCAACCATTTATTAAAAATGGCTCTCATCTCTAGACAATTACATGTTTGCCGCGTAAAAACATTGTAAGGGTTTTTGAATTTAACCTACCTTCGCTTGTGCATCCACTCCAGAATTTGATATGTTCTTATAATTTGATGGTATTTACCGTTTTTTACCATGGAGGAAAGAATGTACTCCACAATTTATGGTTGTGTTGAAATTTTTGAAGAATTTACCACCGTTTACTGTGAAAGCCACCCATACACTCATGAGAAATTAATTTTAGAATTTTGTTATGAAGAATTAAATCGAAATGGATACACATATATTATTTGAATGTTAAAATTAATCAATTACTTTTACTTTTAGTTGTATAAATAAATTTCACAATATTTATCAAAATTTATGTAGGGTTTACTTTTAGTTGTATAAATAAATTTTACAATATTTATCAAAATTTATGTAGGGTTTAGTTATATTTTGAAGAAACTTAATCATGCTTTTCAACAGATTTTTCCTCCATTATCATGGGAACTAATTTTGGAAATAAGACAAGAGAAATATGTTTATTTCATTTACGATTTGTTTCATTATTTAAGAAACTAACTCATGTTTTATGTTATATAGATTATTCATTAAGGAAGGGTTACAATCTGGATAAACTACTTCATGGAAGACTAATATGTGTGGAGTCCCAAGTCCAAAGTTAAAGGAAGAAAATAGAAACCATTTACAAGAGATGCGAAACTATTTTCAAATAAATATTTTAGAAATATGTATTTGTTTAATAGATAGTTAAGTAAAACAATTATCAAAACATTGTATAAAACCCTTGTTTTCTCATTCGAGAGGGGGCTGGAGGCTGGGTGATTAGGAGAGAAAAAATATTCATATTTTAATGCATTGCACCAGATGCACATGCCAAGATACGATACTACGTAACTTTTAATTATGCATTTTAAGTATGACATTCCAACATTTTTCTTTTGATTTCTTATCTCCAACATTTTCCTTTTGATTTCCTATGTAACATATATTGATTAATATTGTTGTTTAGATTATTGACATGATCGATATTTTAGTTGTTCTCAATATTTAATCTTACCTCCTCTTTGATATACATACTATCAGAGGCTGGATGATTAAGTTATTTACATTTTTGTTGTTAATAGAATTTCCTAATGCATGTCATTGTTATTTTTTTGCAGTAGTTGGTGCAAATATTGTTTATCAGTTATATGTTTTGTCTATTCCCTTCTTCCTGTTAATTCTCTTTTCATATGCTTGTATCTCAAAATATGTGAGCTAGATTATGTAGCGAATTGATCGTGGTTATCTATTTGCAACCTATGTAGGGTTGGTTTGTTGACCAATATATTCACTATTAGACGATGATCTTATCCTTGATACCGTTCTTTGGCTGATTGAATGATCAATAAGAATACATGATATTATATTGCATCAAATTTAGCACTACAGTGGGTTACCATAAATGGGAGATAAGCATAACTAACTTTTAATTGTTTCTCTTTTATCTCTAATAATTTATTTTACTTTATTTTAGTTCTGGTGGAATGTTGTTCCATGTTGTATAATGAAGGTTACGTTTTGATATCATCCACGAGATGATGTATAGGTCTCTCCCACTTAGACCTTCGCACCTTATACCTCTTTACGTCATATCTATAAACTAGCCTTATTTATTTGCCTAAATTGAATAATTATTTAATTTACATTATCCCCATGGACTACCCCTTGTCGTGAAAGGGAGGCCAACCCTTATCACCTAGAGTGGGAGGATCTAGGATCCTTAGTGATGCGGTCTTAGGTTGTCCTTAGTTACCATGACAATTTGTGCACCAACAAAAAATATATAAAATGTTGTTCTTCTGGAGCCAATATCGGGAATTGGAATGATCCATATTAGATAAGAAAATAAACCTCCCAAAAGTGCTCATCAATAACACTGCTTCTCAACAAAATTCCCAAGGGAACTTATAAATAGAAACCAAAATAGTTCACTTGATAATCTCTTTGATAGATTCACTTTTCCATGTCATAGGTCCTAAAGCCGGTGCAATGAAATGCACAACTGAATAACTAAAATCACCTACTCTGGAGTAACTCCATTCCAAAAAAATAAACTTAAAGAATAATTGCATACTAATAATTATGTATGCATTTCTCCAAACGTTATAGACCTTCTAGGGATTACTTATTCATCACCTACCAAGTTTTCTCACTAGAATCACTTCTTCGGTTGAGAAAACCATCTCTGCATACTTACTCATCTAGAAAATTAAAATCCCTAGCTTCATTTTTTGAATCCCCAAAAGCAATGATCTAAAGGTATTAACAACAAAATTCAACAAAGAGTGTCGATCCTTCAAAGAGAAATAAAGCCAAACTCTTTGTTGCTCAAGCAGCATCACAACTCCCATCTATTAAACCCATATAATGAGGGTAGACTATTGAAATCTACACCAAGTTGGGATTTGTGAAAACTCGGCCAAAAGTAGCGCAAAGTATGCAAGAGAAAAGAAAACTCCAATGAGAACTAGTGTATGAATTGCCTCAGAAAACTCTCAGTAAAATCCTTTTAGCATAAACTAACAACAGTTCAACCCTTTATGATTGATATTTCTCCTAAATTTCCCTCATATATAAAACTTCAACATGCAAAATTAGGGTATGCAGGTACAAATTTTTCAGCGGCTAAGCACTAAGTAGTTTTTGAAGGTCGTCATTGAGGGTAGCTATATAAAGAAATGCGCAACAAAATTGACCTCCTCCTTCTAATAGACACTTCCTGACCTCTAACCCCCCTTTCCATGCACTCATTGATGGTTGCTCGAATTTTACTAACTAAAAATGTATATATTTTTTCGTTGAAACTATGGAAAATAGAAATAAAATGGAAACCCAATTTGCGGAGTGAAAAAGATTCACAAAAACACAAACCCTGCCACCATTTGAGTGACATTGGTTAGTGGAGGAGGAGTTAAGGTTCTAGGAAGTAGGGCAAGGGTGTATAGCCTTCGAAGCCTACACGAACAATTATTTGAACATGGCGATAAACGAGCAACAATGACTTCACTTGGCCCACGTGTCAATATTTTATTTGAAGGAGGATGATGAAAATAAGGCTTTGTGATTTGTTGAATCTGCCCAAGCCATCCTTGTAAAGGAATGCCTATCGACATAATTATATAAAAAATATAATATAAATGCATAGAATAATGTTCTATAAGTTATATTTTATTTATAGTATAGGGATATTTTAGAAGATGTGTTTTTTTTTTCCATAGGAAAAATCGTAATTTCTATTAAAAGAAAATTACATTTTGTAAATGTATTTAAGCATATTCAAATAGAGAGGCACTGCCTATCTTCAACAAAATTATGTTAAGGGACATATGTGATCAAAACATTGATACCTTGTGTCCATACAGAGAGGTATCAATGGCTGTAAATATATTGAATATCAGTTCTACATATTAATTTGGCACTTTGTGAGTGTAGATAAAATGTCAAAAAAGAAACTATGAATATTTACAGATGACATATATATGAAGTCTGTTCTTCCTGTGAGATCAGCAAAAATTAAAATTATACAGTGATATCCATAAATGGTCGATGGTAAAATTGGTAATGTGCACCATCACGTTGTTCTCAGATCAACCAATTGTCCGGATCCCTGTTCACAGCCTCTTTGGATAGCTTGTTAGCAGCTGTGTTCTGCTCCCTGTAAATATGATGGCATGTAAAAGAGTCAAATGATGTAATCAATCTTAGTGCCTCGTCCAGAATATGACTCAAAGTATAAGCATTGCATCTAGAAGATTTATTTAGCCAATCACAAACAACTTTTGAATCCCCAAAAAGAGTCAAATGATGTAATCAATCTTAGTGCCTCGTCCAGAATATGACTCAAAGTATAAGCATTGCATCTAGAAGATTTATTTAGCCAATCACAAACAACTTTTGAATCCCCAAATATTTGTAGATCTCTACAGTTTTTCTCCAATGCAAATTGAATCAGGAATTTTGCTGCGGATAATTTGGCATAGTTATTAGTTCCTCTGTCGAGTCCCATAATAATACTATATGAGTGATGTGCATTAATATGAAGGATGGCACCCCTGCCACACCCATTCTCCTGTGCAACACCGTCAAAGTAAGCCCACAACCTCTGATAATCAATCGTCTTAGGTATAATGTTGCGTGGTCGAGGGGGTGGTGCATCTTCGGGGATGAGGGAGTAATTAGCGAGTACGTGGGTAGCAATGGAGGGCCAGTGAGGGGAGACATTCTGGAAGGTGAGTCTGTTCCGGGCGATCAAAAGGGCCCAACAGACAAGAAGAGGGATATTATGTAGCCTGGTAGGGGAGGCAAAGGTGCACCAGTTCGTCCATGCCTCAAGGATAGATGCGCCCTCCCAAGTATTGTGAGGAGAAGCCAAAGGTAAAATAGTATTCTAGAGATTATTTTCCGTAGAACATTCCAAAAATAAATGTGAGACAGATTCATTGCAACATTTGCAGAGATTTTAGAAGATGTTGTATTCATCAAAAATACAATTAAATGATTAATTTTCCCTTCTAATTAATAGACAAAATGCTCCGCGATAATTATCTTTCTAATTAAATTTTAATAGTAATATCCACCACTTATATATATAAATTCGAATCTCGACAACTTAGGAATGACTATCTTATGAGGATGCTAACAAATTTTTTGAAGATACTACCATGGAAAGGTCTATAATTTAATATATGACCCATTTATGTTCTCATGAGTATGTGATTTATAAAATAATGTTAATATAATAACATAATTTTATATTAAATTTTATTTTTATGTTAGTAATAATTTTAAATTTATGATTTTTATTTTTAAATTTTAATATTTTTCTCAAAGAAATAAATCTGTCTCTCTAACTTTGAGGGCTAGAATCATGGCTAGAGTAAGATTGTTAGTACAAGGCTAGTCCACAAGTATATACTCATTTAAGAGTTCATCAAGGAATTATAGTTCATCATGTCACTAGCAAGGATTTGAACTTGGGTGCGAAAGATAACAACCAATCTGCTCAACTACTCGAGATAGCCCTAATTGAATTTTATTTTTCAATTTTATATAAATAGTAATAAATAAGTATTTAATATAAAAATAATTATTTTTTATTTATTGAATAAATGTTGACCCTCAGGGGCAACTTAATTGGTGATGGCTATGAAAATGAAGTGTTATGTGTACAAAGGTTTTAGGTTCAAAGCCCCCTGATTCACCTATGCCTATGGAAAAGGCATATGTAGGCACCTAGAGGTTATAGTGGTATTTGTTGGAATTGATCTCATATCAAGCGAGTTCAAGACCCACCCATTTGCCAATTCCTTCAGAAAAAACAATATATTGAATAAGATAAAGAAGATATATATATATATATATATATGATGATGATGATGATGATGATAGTGGTTAACGTCCACTAAGACCAAATTGATCTATTAGACCTATATGTTGTATATATATTTATAACATAATTTACAAAGATTTCTCTATCCATAAAGATTGAGATTGTGGAGTAAGTACTCCCTTTAATGATGTCAATAACAAGGTAGAGTATGATAAGACTAAATGTACTATGGTTCGACAGTATGATAAGAGTAAATGGACTATGGCTTATAAAATATGTATTTAGGAATATTACAACATGGATTAGTATAGTGTGCGTTTTGTGATTCAATGGTGATGGAATCCATCATCATACTTTATTTTTATTATATGAAAATAGAGGTTTTCTCTTTCTAAGTTTTCCACTCTACAAATCCAATTACAATAACAATGGTGTATTATTCTCTCAACTATTTCCAATAACCAACCTCAATGTTTTCTTCCATATACATTTAGTTTAGATGATATTTGAACCCCTCTTGAAAACCAATATGATTGTAAGAAAACAACCCCAACAAGTTACTCTCTTCTTTATGGTCTATTGTAATGTTGACCATGATGGACCCATCAAAATTCAGGGGGTCTCCTCGATATGAAGTCCCAACTAAACCTCACACTGTTTGGTGTAGGAGTCACGTCCGATATGATGGTTCGGTTTCCATTATCTTAAATATTTTCCTTATCTCTTGCTTGTCAGCACATGAGAGTGGTTTACCTTGTCTTTGAACAATGAGGTTCGCGTGCCTGGTGAGTGCTTAGTGCCACTTGAGTCAAATTTATTTCACTGTAGAGCGAGAGGGTGGAAGTGAGTCTCAAGTTGAAAGGGAATAGTCCCAACTCTTCTAGAGACACACAATACAATAGGAAATGCGTAGCTTCCGACGAAGTAGTCCACACGAATGCGAAAGTCACAAACACAAGGTGAAAAAATAGCACTTACAACATGTAGCGGAATAGTCCACATGAGTGTGACGAGCGTTATAACAAGTTTACAATAATGAATCTGTTGAGTGTCTGACGGGATATCCCACACGGGCGAGACAATATTAACAACTGATACACCACATTTCCAATAGCACATGTACTAAAACAACCAAAATAGTTCAATTGCATTAATGCAGGTTAAAGAAACATGCATTACAAGCATCCCAAGAATAGTCTTACAAACAAATACAATACATGTGCGAAAACATGCTAGCCTGCTAATAGGATTTTGAATCAAGTGAAAGTTCCAAGACACATTCATTCACCATTACATCACTAACCCCGATAGTGGGGTGTTGGAGTCACTGCTCGCTCCTCAAAGAAAAGATTACAAACTCTCAAGGCTATGTGGAAGGAGCTAAGGTGAAAATTATTTTTCATGTAAAAATGAGGGGTGTATATAGCCAAGGGTGAAACTGACCCTTGTGACTATTCGACTTCCCTCATGACTGTTTGGCTTACATGACTCTTCAACTTTACATGTGGGTTTCTTGGACTTCCACATTACATTGCATTGAATACAACGATATGGCCCACAGTAGTGATTTGGCCGAGATGACTCATGACATGACTCAACACAACAAAGCTGGTATGTTCAAGTTGTTGGTGGTGTCCATTTCGAGCTACAGTGTCGTTGAGTGATGAATGTGCTCTTGGTGTATCATAGCTTCAGCTCCGCATGGAAAGGTGTACGGAGTCTTCGATGGTCTTGGTGTTCACTTGAGGTTGCACATGCATGTCTCTCCTTCACTTGTCCTTGGTATGCTCCATGTGTTTATATGTTTGTGAACAAGTCTCCTAGCATTCGTTCCTTGTTCATCCCATTCGTCGTCGCACCATGTCTCATCTGTGTACCTGTATTTGCAATCACTAATGATGATACAACATCAAATCCAGAAATATCCTATTCTACCATGATGCATTATATTTTGTTTTCAAATGCAGGTGACCAGGATAGAGGACAAGGCTCTGAAACTGCACAGAGCACATTTTATGCAAGGATGCGTGCTCTGGGCACTATCAATGAAAATTGCGCAGAGGTCACTGGGAGGCTGGGATGGGAATTCTGGATCAGCAGTGACTGTTTCTGTGATCTAGCTCAGCTGGAGGGATGATCTGTACAATTTTTCCAGGGAGAGAGTACAGGTATCAGGGGGACACTGGTAGTGAAAAATGCGTAGTTTCTTCGGGGAGGCTGGCAGTGGGTTGTGGGAGCTTGCTAGTCAAAACTGCACAGAGTTGGCAGGCTGGCCTATAGGACATTATTATGTAGTTTTTGGGCTGAGCGGGATGTTGGGCATCTGGGAGACAACCCATGAAAACTGTGCATTTTTCAGAAGGAGCAACATGCCAGCTGACAGGGTGATTGGCTGACAAAACTATACAAATTTCGAGGACAGTGCAGTGATAGGCAGCGGGTGTTTGTCTGGCATGTCTGCGCAATTTCTTCAGTAAACAGAGGCGGGCATGCTTGGAAGCTTCTATGAAATTTTTTGGATGAGTGAGGCCCGGGGTCACTACCTAGTCAAACTCTGTGGTTGACCAACTCGAGACTTGATAGATTTTCTTGCAGGGGACGTCGATTGAGATGGCTTACTAAGAAATGTTTGCATTGTTCTGGGTGACAGTCAGTTGGGTTGACTCTAAGATTGCGCAGTGCAGAATTCCTAGGAAGCAGCCTCAAGCTCTGCACAATTTTGGGTAGTAGTACATGATCACGAAGGGCTGAGACTACGCAGTGTGGCTCAGCAAAGATCTAGCTATTGGGGGGTGGTTTGGTCAACAAAGTTTCAACAAAATGACTAAGTGTGTGAGCGAGTGAAATTTTTCATGCATGATCTTGCACACACACACTCAACATGACTCAATGAAAAGACACCTTGAACCATCAAGACAACTTACACTCAGTGTGACTAACAAATGGGTGTGAGCGACAAGCGTGACAATTGATATAGACATTCGGATGACCGTGACGACACTTGCGTGAAAGTGCTTACAAAATTGCGTGTGAATGTGATAAATGTTTACATAGCGAACACAACTCAAACACAACCTTCAACATCACAAGAACAAGGTCACAAGCATGACATAGAAATCAACATGTTGAAGATGACAATTGGTCAAACAAGTGAAAAGGAAGCAAGACATGTAGAAGAAACACATAAAATGACTTTTCGTGTTTGCGCACATGCATGTTACTGAGGACGGGATGATATGAAAATGACAAGCAGTCCCGCAAACTCAACTAAGAGGTGTACTTCGAAAGGTGTTCTTTACTTACCATACTTAACCTCAAGATGATCATGCATCCAATGGAGTTTTCATGTGGTCCTGATCTTTTACACTACTTGGTTCCATTTTCCTTCTCCTAAACTCCTTGGAAATGATTTCAACATGTTAACTTTTCCTATAGTCACTGAGAGGTAGATCTGTGCAATTTCAGCAGACAGTGACTGCTCCCAGAATGAGGCCTTGGGAGGCTCATCTGTGGAGTTTCTACATGCAAGACAATGAGGGAAAATTGGACAACACTACGTATTTTTTAGGCATAGGACACTGTTTCTAGATGGGGGTCCTAGGAGGACACCTTTGCGCAATTTTTTAGTGCAGTGCAGTCAGATTTCTCTGCTTATTTCTGGAGAGAAGTGATGGTTGCCTGACTTCTCTGTGCATTTTTGGAGAGTAGTGTTGAATGGGGTCACTGTGAGCTATGGGGTTTCAGCAGGCAAGGGAGGAAGCTTGAAGGTTTCAGAAGCAAAGCGCGCAGCTCTGGGAAGTTGGATGAGGCTAGGATTCCCGGGAAAATGGATAAGTGTGAGATCAGTGAAACATATGTAAGCATTGATAGGACTTGACTGTGATCGCACATGGACACTTAGTGACATGATGTAGACCATCCATAATGCATCAGACATACTTTTATTGATGCATCAAACTTCATGACAAGAGTGAGTGAAGTGAGAATGAAACATGTTTATGTGATGATGACCACTCATATGCACACAATTCCCTTGTAGCAAAACAACGTTCCCTTTACATCACAAACAACAACCCCTATGCCCAAAAATGACACATGCTGCATAAAGATGAGAACGGGACAACTCTTAGGATCAATGATGGGAGCTTGAAATAGTCAGCTTACCAATAAGTGACCAAGGATGATTGATCATAGGATCCAAGGTAGGCTCTAAAATTTTCATGCGATCCAAAATTTTGGAGGGTGGTTGTAGCCGATACAACACTTGGCGACACACTGGTAGAACTCTAGCTCTCTGAATGGACCTTGTTTCGTGAAAAGAAAGTCTAACCCTTCCAAAGGTATTGCTCGATTCTTCGATCATGATGGCTTCTGCACTAGCTTGTGTGAAAGATGTAGTCCCTACTATTCTCTTGATCGGTTAGCACACATTCCAACCCAAGTCAACTTAGTTATTTCGATTGGGGATGAGGGGTATATTGATGCACAAGTAATATGATTGTCAGAGTTTAAGTTTCATCTCTGTTGTTGCTCCGCTACCAACAGGCCTGGAAAGTACCCTAGCGGAGTCACGCAGGAACACAAGCATCGCTCCAGTTCCAGTGAGCCTGGTCAGTACCCTGACGAAGCTACTTTCATCACCTCTCTATGGAGGAAGCCTTTCTCTTCATTCACCTTATTCCTTTTTTCATTTTTTTTTTCAAATTTTTTTTTCAAGTACTATGCTAGGAACTTATTTATTAAAGAGGTGAAAGAGGGATCCCGACTTATTGAGAGCAAAAGAGGTTGTTCCTTTAGATAAGTATGTTATGTCTACCTGTAACATAGTCGTTAAGGTTTTCCCCCTCACCTTACTCTACTTGATTTAGTTGAAAAGGGTTAACCCAAAACAACTGACTAGAGTAGGTTGTACTAGTTAGAGCACAAGCATTGTGTTTTCACCAAGACTCACTCTGAGCTAAACGTATTCTCCATCAAGGCATCATTGACTGAAGACAACAAGTTCTTCATAAAGAGAGAGGACAACATATAACCAAATGTTTATATTTGTACAAGTCTTCTTAGATTTTCCCAGCTTGTCTCGAGAGCCAAACACGGTTTCATGAGAGGCTAGCTTATGGGTACAAGAAAGCAAAGAAAAAAATAGAAGTAAAGCGAGAGCAAAACAAGTAAGCAAAGAAGCAAGAAAGCAAACCAAACCATGTAAGCAAGAAAACAAACATACAAACTAGAAAGCAAAGCAAAGAAAGAAGAAAAGGTTATTCCTACTCCTACACTAAATAGTGCATGGGCCTACTCACATGAAGTGATATTTCTGATGCAGCCACCGGCACATTGGCTGGCCCATGTTGGTGAAGGAATGGTTCACGAAAACCACAGTCAAGCAAACCAACAAACATGAAAGATAAAACAATGAAGACCAACACACTCTGAGTTTAAACACATCCATAGAAAAGAAAAGAGTAAAAGCAGAAGACAAACACTATGTGGACTTACCATGGTGTTGTGACACACTTTGTATAGATGATATGCATATGCATTCTCTTGACTATGATAGAAAAGAAAACATGAGAAAAAGAGACAACTTACGCCTTGCAAGTGTGCTTGCTGTGAATGATTCCTCTAGTGCATAAGAGATGGGATCATGCGATTCCGGTGGAGGGAGTGAAATCCATGTGTTGGATTGATCTTCAGTGCATATAGATGAGTGATGAGGATCCTTGGGTGTTTCGAAAATTTTCTGATTAGAAGTGGAACTAACCTCGGGACAACGAGGGCTTAACATAACCATCAGCTCACGCTGAAGTGCCTCGATAGCCTGCGGGGTTTCCACTTTGTCAATAGGTAGATCTTTGGAGACCAGTGGATTAGAAAGATTAACAACGAGTGAATCAACATCCTGATCAAATGAAGAAGTACAGAGATCACGACAATCATGATCAGAAGATTCAGGATGTTTGTCGCCATCCTCATGATTTGATGAATCATACAGAGGGGTAGATGAGAAGCAAGAATGTTCACCCTTTGCATTTATGGAAAAATTAAATGAAAAGTGAAGTGGATTCTCAATGAATGATTTTTCCTCTCTACTATCAATTGATGGACTGACATCAAGTGTGTTCTGCGAATGATCCTAAGTAGATGCATCCATGGATGGATTTACACAAGGAAAATCATAGATACCAGAATCATCAAAGATGTCAATTAAAAGAGGAGGAGGTGCAGATAGAAGGAGTTTATTCTTCACTGTGGGTTCATGCCCAGATGCTCGGTCATACTATTCATAAATGATAGTGCATGCTGGTTGTGCAGCATTAACTTCATTAATAGTTGATGCTCGTTCACAAAGAGTGGAGAGTCTGGAACAGAAGAACACAAGATAGTGAAATCTGAAGGATCAACAAAATGCAAAGACAGAGGTTAAGGTAAAAAATGCATGTGACAACCCATGGGCTTCCCAACCAAATCTGCGGAGAAATTAAGAGTAGTGAGGGACGTGTGTGCATATTCTCCCACATCACTCTACGTGGGTGGAGATGTTTGATGAGGGGGAGGCAGACAGTGACTTGTGACAACAACTGTGACTACTTATGTTTGCACAACTCCCTCACCAAAGTATGTTGAGCGAGGTTTGAAATTTATTTTCATTTTGGGACAAAGTGATTTGGTAAGGTAATATTCGAATCTGTCCATGAGATATTGGAATTTCATCTGGTTTTTTGGAGCTTCAAAATGGAGTAAATGGAAGTGCTGCCAAAAATCCATAGGCTATTCATGCAGGGCCTTCCGTGGTTTTAACATTTTCTTGTCAAAATGATGGAAAATAGATTTGATTAGATCACAAAACTACTTAAATGAGTGCATGCAATTGTGAGGCCAGTTGCGGCACCACCGTTGTGGGGATTCACGAAGTGTGGTTGCAAGCAACATGCTGACCTCAACTTCATCAAACTCTTCCGCATCCTCCAATAATGCAAGGAAGTCGTGTAAGTGCTTAGGCTAGGCCACTTCGCCTTCACCATCATACGTGAGTTCAGATAAGTGATAGAAAAACTCCTTCGTGATTTCAAAGGAATGTGCATCAAACATACATCGCGGAGGGTGGACTACAACGATATCCATGATAGATGTGTGAAGATTCAAAATAGGATGTGAGGACTCAGCTTGTCATCCGGCCCTTCTTTTAGCACCAGAAATGTTGACGGTGTTGTAACCGTTAACATTCAGGGGATCTCCCCGATATGAAGTCCCAAATATACCTCACACCATTTGGTGTATGAGTCCCATCTGGTACGATGGCCTGGTTTCCATTATCATAAATAGTTGCCTTAGCTCTTGCTTTTCAGCACATGAAGGTGTTTACTTTGTCTTTGAATAACAAGGTTCACGTGCCTAGTGAGTGCTTAGTGTCGCTTGTGTCAAAGTTCTTTCACTGCAAAGGCAGAGGGTGGAAGTGAGTCTTAGGTTGAAAGGGAATAGTCCCAACTCTACTAGAGACACACAACACAACAAGACATGTGCAACTTATGGAGGAGTAGTCCACACAGATGCGACAATCACAAACACAAGGTGAACATATAACACATACAACACCCAACGGAATAGTCCACATGAGTGTGACAGGTGTTATAACAAGTTTACAAGAACGAATCTATCGAGTGTTCGGTGGGATATCCCACATGGGCGAGACAACATTAACAACTAATACAACAAATTTCCAATAGAATACGTATTGAAACAACTGAAATAGTTCAACTGTCTTAATACAGTTTAAAGAAACAT
>APFE031671970.1:9329-35996 GCA_000404065.3 Pinus taeda | reverse complement strand
TCAGAGCATGTAGCCGCCACATCTCTTCTCAGAGATAAGCTATCATCGCCCTAGCTGGTTTATTTCCATTTCTGGTTGTAAGCATATTTTGGTATTTTCCATTAATGAAATGAAGCATTGTTTCTGCTGCATCTTTATGTATATGGTTATCTCTGTATTTTATTGCATTCCTGTTTAAATCTGAATCACCTGTTGATCTATTTCATTGGATTTTCACAAATTGGACTATACAATGTGAAATACATCTTTGTTCCAAGGGGTTCTTCATAGTGAACTTTCCTACACCAGAGGCTAGAGACATTGTAATACAGGAAGGACCTTGGTTCTGGGGGTCCACAGGACTCTTCATCACACCATGGTTCCTATAATTTGATGCAAATACAATGGTTGTCTCAAGGATGCCAGTTTGGGTTCATTTGCATAATCTCCCAATACACCTCCAGAATCAACAAGTACTTGTAGGAATCGGTAATACTATTGGGTGTTACATCAAAATGGACACCCAAAGATTGAAGGAAAGAATCTACACTTTTGCACGAATATGTGTGGAAGTAGCCCTCAACAGAGGCTTGCCATATCAAATTCAACTGAAACATAGATAGAGGTACTAGACATAGGTTCTAGATTATGAAAATACAACATTCAGATGCAGAACCTGCCGACAAATAGGACACCTACAAAACAAGTGTCCAACAGCCAAAAAAGACATTCATAGGAAGAAGAAAACAAGGAAACAAGCCAAGGGATGGAAATTTCCTCTACCACTCTTGGATGACGAGGAGGAAGAAGATGTGGAACATGACACTCCCAACGAGACCAATCAGGTGAACAAAGAACCAAAAGTAGAAGACATCAATCCACAACAACCTATGGACTCACAGTCGGTAAAGATACCAGAAACAATGGATATCGGTGGATCCAAACAGCAACACATATCAGACACATCAGATTCTGATAATGATAACCCCCAACCTGTGGCTGACACAACACTAGCACTTGTATCTCCAACACAGACTTAGGGGGGTGGAGAAAGTTTGAGAAGAAAAAAGGGCGAAAATCTTGAATTTTCACCCCATTTGTACATTATTTTCTTGTTTCTTTTCATGATCGTTGATCAGTAGAAATACTGCTGATGTAATGCGCTAGAGCATTTGCAACATGTAATTTTGTTTTAATTAATAAAATTATGATTTTTCCCTGGGAAAATAATAATAATAATAAGTATAAATAATAATTAATAAGAAGTATAACTAATAAACATGAAATGACATTCCTATTAGTTGGACACGACTACTCATGAAAGGATATCTGGCCTAATATGAAACCACAACTATACTCACCATAGTCACTATTCTATCTATTCTCACCACATCCATAGCCATATTCAACTATCTACAATCATCTTCATATATGTTGCATCCATATTCATCCATACAAATCAGGTGCCAGTTTGATTCATGAAAACCATACAACTAGCTACCACAGTGTGTAATCAATCACACATCAATCATATATATTTGTGACATAATTGTCATTTTTTCTATTACCCAACCACCAAATTTCAATCCACTATACAACATTTGTTGTGTGTGAATTGAATTAAAATTTTACTAACAAAACTGATCACCCTTATAATATATTGATTGTGTTGTACCTTGCAATTTAATTAATTGAAGCATCTGTACAATAGCACAATCATCCATCCTCATTTGTATAGTTATATAGCGTATTTTTCCTACTTGTCATTTCTTTCCCTATCAAAAATTACATTCACCACCAAGCCTATATTTTCAAATCCCCTTTGCTCATCAAACGGATATTTGATGACATTTTTATAATTTTCATGCCCTTCATTTTACATTCTATACAAATTCGTGAATGTCAAACTCCCCTTATTTGGAAACTCTCTTTCCACTACTCTTGCATCTCAACTTTCATTAATCTCCCTTTGAGATTGCCTTGTTTTTTCCTAAGTTAGCATACATGTTTGATTGAGACCATAATGAAATTAATCACCTAGGGCTTGAAATTTTCATAGCACTAGAAATAACCACCAACTTAGGCTAAATAATGAGTTATAAATGGAATTAATGGCTTTGATTACCATTAATGTACCATTAAGTTAATGTTAACCACCATTTAAATCATCCCTCCTTAAAATTAGCTTGGGAACAAAGAAAGAAATGTGATGCAATACAATAAGTGACATGATAAGAACACCATTTAAATTTGTCAACAAATAAGCCATGTAATTGACCAAGTAAAGCTAGGATAACCACTAAATTTCAGGCATGGATGGAGCTATGTACTCTACCAAAGTAACTTAAGGCTTGCACCCATCCAAAATGTCTTAAGATGGGCTTTTATCATAGACGAGATAGTGAGATAACCCACAAGGGGTAAAATTTGTCCCTAGGGAATTCAAACCATTAGGGAGAGGAGAATATCACGCTGAAAATTTATTGCAGATGTATAGAACTTTCTCTAACCATAAAAATGTCCCTATAAGTTTATATTATGTGTTTATATGTTTATAAATTCTAATACAATAGCCTACAAGTGAAATTAGTAAATAGACCCAGAGAAAACCAACAACATATTTGAAGAATGATGTGACCCACATCATCACAGGCGCAACATCACCTATCAAATTAGACACAATTTCCCCTCTTATTTTTGTAACTAAATCATGACAAGCATCGGTTAATGTTAAACTGTCAACCCTGCAACATCACCTATCAAATTAGACACAATTTCCCCTCTTATTTTTGTAACTAAATCATGACAAGCATTGGTTAATGTTAAACTGTCAACCCTAAATGAGGGTATAAATTCTTCCAAAGTTACTAAGGATTTATGCATATGTCTGCAATCTCTTAAGAGGACCCACTACCATAGCGATGCAATCTGTGAGGGTAAAATATGTGTTAGGGGGGTTTCAACCTTGGCTAGAGAATATCACCAACCTCACCACTTATCTTACTAATCAAACCAAAACCCATTTTTTACAACATAGAAGAGACATACTTACATTGACATTGCACTTCTAAATATACTTAACCTGATCATATATAACAACATACAACCTGTAAAATGAATATTATTGCAAACTTTTAGCTACTAAAGTGCAAGGCACAACGTTAATAAGTTTTAGGTCGGTCTTCCACTAATATTAAGACACAATATGTAGTAAAACATAGTTATATGGGGTAAGGGGTTTAGCAAATTTTGAACTTCACTCATGCCCCACATTTTCCAAAAGTGGAAGCAATGAAAAAAATAAATAAATTTCATCCAAGGAAGTAAGAAACTAAGCTTGATAATGGGAAACAAGAGAACACAATGCTTCTTGAAAACATATTGAATCTCGTAGATGAAGACAATAGTCAATCCTTGCAGGAACATGTGGAAGGGCTCAAACATGTCCATCTGCATAAGCCCTCTCGTCACTGAGAAAATGACCGAGAAACCCCCGATCATGTTTATCAATATGAAGAGAAACCAATCACTAGAACTTTGGGCTCTTCAATGAAGGGCACCCCTACCCACCCATCCCCTCCTCCAAGAACCACCCTAATAAGGCCACCCACCATCTCCCAGACTAATATTATCGCCTTCTCCTTCAACATAGTGATGATGTAGTGAGAAAACATGAGCATCACCAGGGAGATATGGAACACCAAGAACATGAAAAAACCCACAAAGAGGGAAATTCCCACTGGGACAAGGGCATGTAGCCTATACAAGAGGCTGCTAAGGATATGGCCATGTCCCATGAAATCCATAGGATTGTACCCACAACTTGTTTCCACACCAGACACCTTATCCTCTACTTCTTCACTTCCTCCATGATAACATTCTTGGTTTCCGCAATGGAGGAGATTTTATGTATAAGACACGACCCATGTTACTAGAAAGAAACGAACCCAAGGAAAGGCCAAACTATGGGATTTCCATTGTAATTTATTCCTGTGAGCGAAGAAAATTAGCATTGTTACAAGTGCCACCATGCAACATGTTTTGTATAGCGTACAACATACATGAATATGTTCTTGTTTCTATTCTACTTCTCATTCTCATTAATTTTTTGAAAGCCACCTAGCAATTTTAAAATATCATAATAGGTACCATATATTTTGATAGGTTAAATATGAAATTGGACATCAAAATGACAAGTCGTAGATCTATAAGACACTTCAGGTTTGATGTGGAAAGGTTTCCATCAGTTGTAAAATACATTATGGAATACAAAATACGTCCTATAGGGCGTCAAATTCCGGGACTATTGGCCACCATTAGACTATTGTACATTCATGTGTGTACCAATTGTAACTTTATTATATACCATCATTATTGTGGTATGCCCATGTACACCATTGTCATATTATCATCACATTGGATATAGTTTGGTCAAATTTTGTACACTTTAGACATCATGTTACTAGTTAATCAATTATTGGATCATAATGTCTATGTAGCCATGACAGTTCAAGGGAAGACCATGAGTGTTAAAGCAAAAAGAGTATATTTAGATTAATTCAATTAAAAGTTATGTTAAAAAAGAAAAAGAAAAATTATTTATTTATTGGAGATATATTAACTTTTTATGGATCCACGAGGGTTAGCTCAATTGGTCGAGTCCCGGTACTTAAGCACCTCCTCTATTGGGAGGCCACGGGTTCAATTATCTTAACAGATTCGTGGTTAAGATTCATCCTTGAGTCGATGGAAAGTGACCCCTTCAGGTGTTTTTGCCTAGAATAATGTTCCATGGATATAGCGAGTCACCAATCTCTGGTGACCATAAACCACATAGAAAAAAATAAAAATAAAAAATGAAAGTAAAAATAAAAATATTAATCTTTTATGGAGTGAAAAAATATAAATAAACAATTAAAAAAAAACTTTATAAAAAAGATATATTAAATCTTTTAGTAAAATAAAAAAGAGAAGAATTAAAAAGAATGGTATATTAAATCTTTATAAAGGGGTAAAATCAAATAAAGAAGAATTATTAAATAATTGTCCAGAAGTTCCATTTTATTTTATATTAAAGGATTCTATTTTTATAGAGTTGTAAATGAGTTTTGAAGTTTACAAAAAGTGGTAATCTAAAAATAAATATTATTTGATTTTTTAAGTTCCTACTAAAAGAAAAAGTTAAAGTTACAAAAAAAATATTTTTGATATAAAAAGGTAATGGAAAATGCGGTAAATTTTTTTGAAAGTATTTAAATTTTTCCAGATAAATAATTGATTATAACTTTAAAAAAATGTAGAAATGCATATTTTCCTATAAAGGTTTGTGAATTGAAGATGGTAGATAATTCATTTTAAAAGTACACTATTATTAACATGACTTGTAAGGAAAATTACATTAATATTAAATTGGAAAATCAATTATAGATTCCATAACTAAATATAGGTGAAAAGGAAGATGCGTTTTGCAAGAAACAATATTGAATCAAGGACTCACAAGTGACAATTGATGATTATATATGTATATCTCAATTTAGTGTTGTAACTATGTTTGAAGAAAAAATAGAGATAAATTTTGGTTTACCTTGGTTTCAAAGACTGAGTACCTTCATATTAAACACATAGAAAAAGTTTTTTACTTTTTGACTTTTCTAAATAAGAAGAAGAAGATGAAACTTTATGACATTAAAATGAAGTTAGATTTGATAGTATCCTCATCCAATGTCCTTTTAGATATATTAAACATAATCAGTTAGGAAAGTCAAAATTCAATATCAAAAATCAAAAAAGAATTTAACGAAGTTATCATGGATAAAGTGAACAAATCTCTCGCTTAAAATATTACAATCATAAGTTACTTACAAAAGTTAAATATACCAAAAGTTACTTACAAAAGTTAAATATACCAAGGCTATGAAGAAAAAATTAGAGCAAGAAAAGGAAGGTCTACATAAGAAACTCAATGAATGCATATTAGAATAAGAGGGAGATAATTCTTGCTTAAAGGAACATATCAAAAGTTTTTAGAAGAAATTAAAACATTAAAAAATGAGAAAAATGAATATCAAAACATGAAAAACAAAATTGCTAAATTAGAAGTTGAAGAACTTTCACATTTCCAATATCATAATCGAAATCTACTTACATAATTTAAGAAGATTAAAAATGATAAGAAGCCATTGGAAAACAAGTTACAACAACTATTGGAAAGGGCAGCGTTGAAATCTTCATATGTGAAAATTCAAGTTGAAGAAAATGGAATAAATACTAATACATATAATATCATGATTTAGAAGGATCCCAATCCAATTCAAGTGAATGCATACTCAGATGTTATAGCATAAACAATGACAATTCCAATTGAAAACCTTGTGTGTGAAGAAAATCATTTACTTGAAATAAGCCAAGAAAATATTACAAGTATGATAAGGAGAAATAAAAATCCTTATCAGCATCCTAGTCATGAGAGGAGGTACATTAACCATTCAGTGTATCAATATCAATCAGAAGGAAAACAATTAACATATATTTTGAATAATATTGAAGCCTGTAAGCACAACATTCCATAGAGGATTGAGTTAGATTGGTCATATAATTTCAACACTCAGAAGTTCATATCATCTTGTACCATTGGAGATGACATTTCCAAGAATTGGTAAAGGCATGAAGTCGTTACGAGACAAAAAATGATATCAAGCATTTTCATCAATATTCTTTAAGGACAAAACATTTCTAAAGGGGAAAGAAATGTTATGAACATAAATATTTCAATAGATGATGATAATAATAATAATAATTATGAAATACATGTTTGTTAGTTGGGACATCACTATTCATGGAATGGCATCTTGCCTAGTATTTATACGAGTTTCTCATTTGTGGCTGAACCATATCATTCTTATATTATATATATATATATTATATATATATATATATAATATAAATATATATATATTATATATATATATATATATATATATATATGGATTACCTTATATTCCAAGTCTAATTGATTATTTAAATATGGGCTATATTTCACCATCATAATGACCTTTCAATGATTTAAGCTCCAAATATAATAATCTCCATATGTATTCCATAGGGAGGACTCCATCCTTGTTTGTACATAAAATGAGAATCTAATCATAACAAAATCTTAACTACCTAATGAATCTTCTTTACTAAAAACAAACATAGTGAAATTAGTCCACCTTAAACTAAATGTCCTCAGCTATTATTACTTTGTTTAATCCTTCACGTCTCTATTACATCACTAGGGAGGATCCCAACAAAGTAACTACCGATTAACTTATAAAACTTATTTAAAGAAGATGACATTGTACATAAATTACCAGCTCATAATTAATCCCAAAATATAAATATTAAAGTAGAGTACTAACTAGCAACGCCTATCATGCCAAAGAAATTATGAAAAACATTTGATTACTCAGCAAAGTAGCTTGTTAAATAATTTATTAGTTACTAAAAACATATTTCCAAACAAAGATGTCTCTAAATGCTCTAGTATTTTAACAAACACAAATTTATATGAAAACCTAATCATATAATTTATTATGACAATTACCATGTTGGGGTATAAAAGGATTCATTCATCACCCAATATTGTAGCTTATCATGAAGAGAACTAGTCATCTAAAGACTGTAATATCTAAATTAAAAGAAACTTCTTAATGAGTGCAATTTTCACCATATTATCCATAACTTAAAGCTGCTTGATAACTTAATAGCACAATATTAGCCATAACATAAGATAAAATTACATTCTTAAGGAAGAATTATATAGAAATAACATAAATCAAGTGTTGCTATGCAATGGTTATGCCCTTGCTAAAAATGAATTTATACATGAATTTTTTGGACAAACAAAAGACCAAGAAACCATTTATTTTTAAACTAAAATTGAATTTACATTAATTAAAACAAGAAAAGTACATGATAAACCACTAAGAAACCAAGAAACCAAGAAATCACTTGTCCATATAATTTTGTAACAAAATATTGGTATTGATTCATATGATAGAATTATTTGCTAGCTATTCGATTGAATCACCTTCATTTCATTGATAATGAAAGAAAAGAATGTTGCAAGCAATGATCTACTATGTCTTGGTTTATGTTCCAATTCTTTACTCTAGAGGTGTTTAAGCTATTAGACATGGAGGATTTGTCACAACTTTCCTTTCAGATAGAATATTGGAAAGTCATACTTATGGGGTAGCTAGTTATTGGAGGTTGGAAATAGAAATAAGATTGTGTATAAAATGTATCCGAAAAAAGGACTAACAATGAGTCTACTATTATTGTTAGTGACTAGACTATATATGGATCTAAAGGAAGGTATGTTCTAGTTGCTACGAAGGATTTCTAGATGCTTAGTATGCATGCTTAAAACACATGGTGAACATATGTTCATTGTCTTGTGCTCTTTGGTCTTGCTTCCCCTAACTTAAATGTAATGTTATTCTACTCTTGGGTTTGGATTCCCATTCCTTTAATGCCTTTGAGAATGGGTTAATGAATTGATAGACAAGGAAGAGAAGAAGGCACTTGTAAATGTTGTGGAGAAGAGAGGCACCACATATTATGATTACAAACTCAAGCTCATCACCTTGCCTTGGAAGGAAAGGACTTTGACAAAATTCATAGGCTATAGCCTGTAACCCTTAGCTAGAAGGTCAATGTGCTGAATTGCATTTAAATAATCTTTTTGGTTTTAAAATTTCCATCTTAAAATTGTCATGTTTTTACTTTTGCAAATGAATGTTTCAAGTAAATGTTTTTTTTTAGTATACATGTTCCTCATCAAACAAATGGATCAATTTTGGAATGAGGAAAAGCATGTTGTGTTTGAATTCCTCGGATCTAATTGTGTTCACCAACTATCTAATAGTGTTGCAAGATCCTTGATCAATGCCTTACCCTTTTTTGGTCTAGTGTTATGGGTTGATTTTTATCCTACCATTGCCCAATATCCATCTGTGCCAATTTCCATTTGGTGCAACTTTATATATACTTTCTTGACATATGGTATGAATTCCCTAAGGTCTTGTTATTCTTTTATTGTAGCATCAAAGAAGGTTGCAAGTCAGTCATCCATAACTTGTATATACACAAGCTTCTATGTATGTTATGTTATGTCTATAGTGGTAGTAAGCTCATTATTAAGTATGCTTCTTTCTTCTCTAAGATAATTGACTGGTATCTCTTTCTATTTTGTTCATCCAAACCTTGTATAATGGTATAATTTCTTATAGTTTAAAAACATGATTTTGCAGACACCTCTTCACTTATGGAAGTTGGAGATAAAAGAATATTGCAATGCGAGGTCGTTGAAGTAATAGTTCCTTGAATTAATATAAAATGATGCATGTGATTAGTATAATATTTTTTGAACATTGATTTTAATCTACTTTGAATCAATTTGACCTAATTGACCTGATTGCATATAAAATATCTTGATGTTTTTTCAATCCTTTCAATGGACTATCCATAAGGTATAACATAATCCATCACACTCAACTTAGTTCCCAAGCTCCTCGATCAAGCTAAAACGATCTCCAAGAACAAGAATATGTGTCACTAGAACCAATCCCTAGTAGTAGTGGGAATAATCCATCATGCTCAACACAATGTTTGAACTTTATCTTAGTGTTCTAACTCTGTATGGCCAGGATGGAACCAATCCCCAACAATAAGAACAAGGAAGTTCTTATCAATGATCGTGCATGTACAATAGAAATGGTCTATAATCTAGATACAACATTGATTGTTGCTAGGAATATCTATGCAATGATATAAGAGGCTATTGGGTGTGAGGCGATGCAATCATGTAACTTTACAACACTTTTGTTGAAGTCAATGAGGCATGTTTGTCATGTATATTTTGACATTTTTACTATGATAAGACCTTTGTTTCAATTGCAGTGTCGAAACAACTGATATGAATTTAATTCTTTCACAAAAATAATTGGATGCATAACTATGTATTAAAATTGAAATCTTAAATAACATAAGATTTTTAAAGGAAAAATATATAACCAAACAAACAAAGTCTGCAATAAAACTTATATCTTAAAGTCATCAAATAAAGTTTAAAAGAAAAGGTTTCTCCTTCCTATCTATATATTAATTTTTTTTCTATATTATACATTAAAAATTGTAGATAAATTTATGGTCAAAGCCTTATGTGTTGTTATTGTCAGAACTAAAATATACCCTATAAAAATATATATTTTATTATTTCTTTCAATGTTAGTAAATTTCGCGTTCTTGTCATTGGTCTTGTAATGTTTAAAATTTGTTATCATTTTTTTGTCACATTGTGACATAGACTGTCAAAATTGTCTTTTGTTAACCATCATCAACGATTGTTAGTGATTGACAAGAGTTATCAATCATGTGGAAATTTATGTTCTCTTCAATGCCTTTACTTTTTCCTATAATTATACTTAATCTAGAATGTTTGTATTTATATTTTTTTTTAATTTCTGTATGATTAATTTCCCATAATTATAATTAACATTTTATTTTTTATATTTATATTGTTTTCTTTAATTTATCTATGGTTGATAAATATTGTTATAATTATTAAATATTAAAATATAATGTCAAATATTTTTTTACTTATATTAATAATATTCTCAATAATAATATTTTCGATATCAACAAATAGTATTATTATTAATAGTATCAATGGTTAATGATAATAATATTATTTTTTTATTAATTTACATTCTTAATTAGCAATATTTGACATTGTTTTTTATCATTAATATAATATATTGTTGATGCTAATAATTAATCTTATTATTACACATGCCTCATGGATGGTATTACCATTTAGTGTTGCTTTGACTGTGTATTAGTTTGTCTTTGACCAAAAAATTCTATGGCTTATCCATAGTTTAACATTGAGAATCATTTTTTGTTATTTTTTATTATTATATAAATTTATTATTTGTAAGGTGATTGGTTGGGGCCTTATTATGGTTGTTTTAGTAACTTCTATTCCTATTAATTACTAATTTTTTTGTTTTTTATTTTGTTTTATTTTATTTTTATATTTTATTATCTTATTATATATATATATATATATATATATATATAATATATATGTTAATATAAACAATATATATTATATATATATATATATATATATGTTAATATAAACAATATATATATATATAGATGTTAATATAAACAATATTAGTTAATCATACCTTTTAATTTTTGTTATGCATTCAACAATACAATTTTATTAGTTTTTTTTATTTTTGGGATGACATTCAACAATCCGATATTTTCTTAGTTGTTTTATTTTGTGATTAAATCTTTGTATTTATTATTTTTTATTTCAATTATGCTATATTTGAACTAAGTGGCAGTACTAGCTACTATGTAGCTCTTGTTTATTATTATTATTAATGTTTTTGTTTGTTATTATCAAAAAAAAAAAAAAACAACAACAACAAAACAACAACATTATTAATAATATTCTTAATACTTTATTAATTAATTTCTATTTCTAATTTAATTTTAAAACTATTATTAATATTAGTATTGCTATGGAATATTTAAACAATTATTATTCAAATTAACATTATAAATATACTTTTATCTTTATAATTAATAATACTATATATTTTTTAGTAATAAGATTTCTTCTCATTACGGCAAACCCTAGCAACCGCAGCCCTGCCTTCTGCAGCAGATGTACAGACCTGCACCTCTGCAGCCTGTTGACCGCCCTCCTACACAGTGCCGCTGGTCATTCAATAAACATGAGGCTGGTCTTTAGCTCAGTATGGCCAGTCCGGCGGGAGGGACGGAGTCCGTTCCTCCCCCACCATACTCATCACGAAAGGCGGATTCCTCAAAGTTTTCTATTCCCCTGTTTTCAACTGGCAAAATCCCAGTACGCGATCAGAGCCTAGTACGTGATCAGAGCCCAGAACGGATCAATGCAACTGCGGAGATCCCAATCACCAATGACAAAAACGACACAGATCCGGATGCATCACAACCAAAGGCGACGTCAACCACATGCATTCCAAAAGCTAAAGAACAAATCAAAGTCGAGTTACCAAGTCATCGAATCAATGGAGAAATACAGTACCTGAAGGATCATGCACTGATTGGCACGTTTCTTGGCTTCTGGCCTACCGAGAAGGCCCTTCACGGATGGATAGATTCAAAATGGAAGCCCAAAGGACAAGTCTCCCTATTATTAGGTCCCAAGGGCTTCTTCACAGCTATCTTTCACTGCCTGGAGGACAAGACCAGCGTATTTGAAGGTGGTCCATACTTCTTCAACTCCTCGGGTCTCTTCCTTCGTGACTGGAAACCCAGATTCAATCCGGACACGGAGGATATCAGTCACACTCCAGTCTGGATCCATCTGTATTCCCTTCCCTCAGAATACTGGAAAGAAGAAACATTAAAAGACATTGGAAATAGCATTGGCGCCTTCATCAAAGTGACAGAAGAAACCAAAAACAGAAGATTCACCTCCTACACCAGGATCTGCGTTCAAATGCAGCTCAAAAAAACTCTTGCAGACACGGTAAGTCTCTTTCATGATGATTTTGAGTGGAATCAACCTTTAGATTATGAACACATTCCTTTTCGTTGCCGCAAATGCCATGAGCATGGCCATCTCTTTAGGGAATTCACCTTGAATATACAGATCAAAGCCGATAGCAATGAAGCTAATAAAGATTCATATGGTTTCACAAAAGTGACCTCTTGCCAAAGGCATGCCAAAAAACACTTGGCTGCCCCCTCTAGCCCCAAGAATACTGAAACCCAAAACCGTTTCCACATCCTCACCCCTAGTGATACCTCTGTCAAGCCCTCGCACGCTTCTCAAGCCTCTCCCGACCCTTCATCCTCGTCCAAGCTTCGCAATCCCCCTGTGGATCCATCTGACCCTTCGCCATCAAATCTCTCTCCCTCCTTGGATACGAAAATCCCAGATTCTACAGCAGATACTCAACCCTCAGCCATGGACCTTGATGCAGCCTTAGCTCTGAGCTTGCAAGAGGGTAGCTCAGACGATCCTCAGAACATCCCTATCATTATGGAGGAAGATCCCGAGATGGTGAGTCTAGATGGGTTGGATATCCTCAAACTCGAAGCAGCATGTAAGCAGAAAGAATACAACTCCATACCTCCTTGGGAAATAGATAGATTGGAAGGGGTACTCACCAAGGCGCAACACAATAAATGTCTGGGCATACAAGTAGGTAGTCCTTTGGATGGAAAGAAAATACTAAAAGAAACCAAAAAAAGAGGACGCAAAACTGATTTACAACGAACTATCATTCTGGGTGAGATCTTAATGGAATCTGGGAGATTCCCAAAGTTGACGAAGTTTTACAAGCCCCAACATCATTGTTCCTCATGAAGCTCATCTCATGGAATATGAGAGGGCTCAATAGCCCCTCAAAACACAGAATGTTAAAAACCATGATTCAGTTAGAGAAACCGGCAATTGTTTTTCTATAAGAAACAAAAAGTACTAATGTCCTTCTTGAAAAAATCCTACGCAAAGCCTAGCCTGGCAGTTGATCTATATCAGTAGATGCGAATGGAGCCTCAGGGGGACTTGCTATAATCTGGAACACACAGATCCTCACTCTACAGGATTTTCATGCCTCAAGAAATTTCATTCAAGCTACATTTCACATCCTCGGGACGGAGCTGCATGGTTTACTTACCAACACCTATTTCCCGCAAGACTTGCATCAAAAATTAGAAGTGCTGGAGGCACTTACAGCGCTCAATGCAACTAGACAACACCCTCTCTGGATAAGCGGGGGAGACTACAATATCATCACAAATCTAAAGGAAAAAAAGGGAGGGAGGATGAGATTAGAAGAGGACAGCACAGGCCTCAAAGAGTTCATACAAACAAATCAGCTCATTGATGTACACACTTCAAATGGTATGTTCACCTGGACAAACAAACGAAGAGGATCACACCATATCGCGTCCAGATTAGATCGCTTTCTCATTTCAGACAATGCCATTCACATGGGCGGAGAGTTTCATGCCTCCATCCTGCCCCAAGGCGGTTCTGATCATTGGCCCATCATGCTCCAATGGACACGTCCAGGTAATCAATGCAATCGCCCATTCCACTTTGAGTCCTTCTGGTTCACTCATCCAGAATTCAAAGAAATGGTGCAAGCTATTTGGAAGTCCTTCACTCCCCCAGCAGGAGCAAAAATGTTTCAATTTCAACAGAAGCTTAGACATCTCAAGCAAGCCATCAAGGCGTGAAACAAATCAAAATTTGGTAAAATTCTGGAAGCACGGAAAAGTCTGGAGCAGAACATGTGCGCTCTTCAGCAAACAATCATAACAGAGGGAAGAACAGACGAATTAGCAGACAAGGAGCACACCCTCTGGATAGAGTTAGAAGCCCGAAGGCTACAGGAGGAAATCCTATGGAGGCAGAAATCTCGAATCCGGTGGCTAAAGGAAGGCAAAAATAATACAAAATTCTTTCACCGATCCACCATCCAACGTAGAATGCACAACAACATAGCCTTCATCAGCAACAGTCAAGGGAGGAAACTAGAAAAGCATGAAGATATTGAGAAGGAATTCAAAGACTACTTCCAGGAAACACTCAAATAACAACCAGGGAGTCGCACTTCAGCCATTAAATCGGTTACACAACACATCCCAAAGATAATCATGGATGATCAGAATCACAATCTCCTAAAAGAGGTCACCATGTAGGAAGTCGAAGAAGCTATGGCTCAACTAAAAGATGGTAAGGCACCTGGACCTGATGGTTTTACCTCCAATTTCTTTCATGAATTCTGGGATTTGATCAGTGCTGAAGTGTTGGACTTAGTGGAAGAATCTCGTTCCATGCACTGGATCCTTCCCTCCCTCAATTCCACCTTCATAGCTCTTGTCCCCAAAGTTGAAGAGGCTAACAAGCCAGATAAATACAGGCCAATTGCCCTCTGTAATGTCATCTACAAGCTCATATCCAAAGTGGTGGCCAATAGACTAAAACCTCTCCTCCCCCTTCTCATCCTTCTGGAGCAAACATGCTATGTTGAGGGGCGTCAGATTATGGATGGCATCATCTTATCTAATGAAGTGATCCACTCTTTAAAAATTCTCAAAAAACCTGGCATGATAATGAAGCTTGATTTATCTAAAGCCTTCGACAAGCTCAGTTGGGAATATATCTAGCAAATGCTGATAGCCTTTGGATTCAGCGTAACCTGGACTCGCTGGATCATGAACCTAATAACCTCCCCTTGCTTCTCGGTCCTCCTCAATGGCTCCCCTTCCATTCCCTTCCGTCCGTCGAGAGGAATTCGTCAAGGGGATCCCCTCTCCCCTTTTATTTTTGTTCTCATGGCGGAAGGACTCAGTCACCTCCTCCATCATGTTGTTTCCTCACAGGAAATCAAAGGTTTAGCAATCCATGGTCTTCAACCGTTATCTCATCAGCAATTCGTGGATGACACGATACTCTTTGGTCATCCCTCCTCTCAAGAAGCCAAAGCCTTCAAAGCTCTGCTATCTCTTTTTTCTGAAGCCTCTGGAACCTCGATTAATGCCTCTAAATCCTAGCTCTTCTTCTTCAATACCCCTGTCTCCACTCAACGTAATATTTCTCGTATTCTGGGTTTCTCTATTGCCGTGCTTCCCTCCAAGAATCTGGGTGCTCCTCTCATGGCATCTGCCCTCAAGCACGCTTCATGGCGCACGCTGCTGGATAAATTGGAAGCGCGACTTTCATCTTGGACATACAGATCGCTCAATATAGCCAGTCGGCTTACTTTGATCAAATCGGTCCTCCAAGCAATGCCTTTGTACCTTTTTTCCATACTAGCGGCTCCCAAATGGGTGCTCAAAGCCATCTGTAACCTTCAACGGGGCTTTCTATGGGGCTCCAATGGACTCAACCGGAAATGGGCCCTTGTGAAATGGACTGAGGTATGTCAATCAAAATCCAATGGAGGATTAGGCATAAGGGACCCCATACAAAGCAACAGTACAATGGGAGCAAAAATCTAGTGGCATTGGCTAGTCAAGCCGCACATCCCTTGGGCAAAGTTGTGGCAAGCTAAATACGCGCCCGGAAGTCAATGGGATGAGCTCATCCGAATTAGTCCGAGCATTTCAGGATCCATGATCTGGAATTCGGCTAAAATACACTGCGCCTTTATACAATATTACAGTTTTTGGGAGATTCATTCAGGGACCTCAACGCGGTTTTGGGAGGACTCGTGGTAGCAGCTGCCAAAACTAGCCACGATCTTCCACAAACCTCTATGGCGGAACCACATGCAGCAATCCAATCTATCTAAAGTTTCTCAATTCTGGCAGCAACAATAAGCTCAATATTTCCAATCATGGAAACCAGCTAGCTCTTGGCAAACAGATTGGCAGGGAGAGACTTATGAAGACATAGATCAGGAGCTAAATCAAAGGAAAATCAAACCCTCTACTCAGCCGGACAAACTAAGATGGGGTCACACCTCAAGAGGAATCTTCACCACTAAAGAAGCCTATTCCATACGTTATGATCACAGCACCACAGAAAGGGATAAATTATGGACTCATATATGGCAGTCAAGATTATGGCCCAAGGTATCTACCTTCCTGTGGCTCCTAAGCAAACGCCACATACTAACCTGGGATAATCTACAAAAAAGAGGATTCATAGGTCCCTCGAGATGCCCCAACTGCACCAACCAAGAGGAAACCATCATGCATCTTATGGAGACTTGCTCACTCGCTGCTCAGCTATGGGAACGAGTCGACCAATGCAACAACAGAATACGGGACAGGCAGGGGGACATAGAAAACATTCTCAGAACTTGGCCCAAGCATCCGTATCAAAGCCCCATTTTGAGCTCCCTATGGAACCTCATTCCAGGCTTTCTGTATTGGGCATTATGGAAAGAACGGAATAATAGAGTCTTCAACAAGAGAAGAAGATCTGTGGAAATCCTTTGGCTTCTCCTGAAGCATAATCTACAAGAAACGTTGGCGCTCAGATCTTGGACAAAAAATGATTGGCCAACATCACCCTGCGAAAGAAGCATCTGGAATTCCTGGAATCTAAACATCTCATATTCCCTGCAAAGTATTCCCAGCAATCCTCTCAAGGTCACCTCCCCCTCTCAATGGTTCCCCCTTGCAAAAGCTACTTTCAAACTTAACTTTGATGGAGCCGCTAAAGGAAATCCAGGTCCATCAGGATATGGAGGCGTATTCAGAAATGCTGAAGGAGCAGTGGTACAAATCTACTATGGATCGATCGGGACTAATACCAACAATGTGGCGGAGTTGGAAGGAATGTGGAAAGGAATCAGTGTGGCAGATCAACACAACTTCTATCCGTTGGAGGTGGAGGGAGACTCCCTGATTCTTATCAATGCGGCTACTAGAATCCAAGCAGGGACCTCGGCGGCAAAAATAGCCTCCAGCTGGAGACTTCTTAGCAGGCTAGGAACATTGGAAGCAAGGCTCTGACGCCCTAACAGTATCCTTTTCAAGCATGTTAGGCGAACGACCAACAGAGTAGCAGATAGATTGGCAAATCAAGGGGTGAATCAGCATCGTCCTCAATATACAGGCACTCTCCATGATGCAGAGGACACACAACTTCAACAGGATTGCCACTCTTTGGTGCTCCAGGATCTTCATCTCTCGGCTGCGGGTGTTAGAAGTTAAGGGAGGTACGGGGGCGGGCTTCCCACTGGGCAAGTGGCAGCCCAGTCCCGCCACCTGTACAGAGCCATTAAAGGCCTGTCACCCCTTTCGCATCATATTGAAACCTGGTTATGAACCTCACAGCAAACCAGCCGCCCCTGGCATTCTGCTTTGCGCGCGCATTGTTATTTCGGCTTCCGGGAGGCAGAGGCAGGGTCTTGGTACGCTCATGGCGCGGAATGCGAATGCGCAGTATATCTACAGCGCCAGGGAGATGGTAAAGCATTTCATTTATGTTGTTTGGGCTATTGTTCGACTTTGGGTTAATCTGGTTTGTAGTGTGCAGCACTGTGGACGCCGCAGAGGGCCTCACAGGCACAGACCTCGGTCGGCGTCTCCAACAGAGCCGGTTCCTTCTGTTAAGTTTCATGTACATCATGTTCATCTCTCCCTCGCTCCAAAGCTCCCCTATCGCTGTCGTCGGAGGTTCATACCTTTGCCTGTGATTCTGGTAGCCTTGGCTCAAACTGGTGAATTTCTCGTGCATTGTGCGCATTTTCCTTCTGCTCCTGTATCTTCTCGTGTCATCCCGCCTTCTGTTCCTCCGCCCTGCCATTCACCGTCCAGCTTCAGCTCCCCGCACCTCATCCTAATCAATTCCTGTCCGCCATGCCAAGGGAAAGGCCTCGCCTTAGCAGTCGTAGAGGCGGGTCTCGGGGAGGAGCCGGCGGTAGAGCCAACCCGACTCGCTCCTCTGGTTTTTCGTCAGATGACGCACGCAGTGCTAGGCGAGGTCAAGGGCGAGGTCATGGGCGGGCTCGCACCTCTGTCTATGAGCATATCTCACATCCCACTTCTCGGTTCAGCTTCCCGTGCCTTCTGGATAGCGATACATATTATGTATCTGTTAAAATTGAAAAATGTGAACGGGCTGTCCCCCAGCCAATTGCAGAGGAGCACAGGCCTCCTGCTCCAGCCCTGGGTCAACCAGCTCTGCCTCCCGCTCAAAGAATTTGTCAATCCGTTCAGCCCCTCGCACTGGTTCTGGGTCAGAGAAGTTTGCTAGAGACATCAGGAGGTGCAGCGGTGGGTCCAAGTGCGCCAGCAGAAGACGATGCACCCTACACGGACTCAAGCGATCCGGATCCATACAGCTGCAGGGTGGTGGAGGAGCAGCCATTCACCTCCGTGGACGACTAAGCCAGCTTCAAGGACTCTTGGAGGGCGGGTAATGCACTGTAATTTTGTTAGCCTGGTTGGTCATGTTCTCTGTTTCCACAGCGCAATTTTCTTTGTACAGCTGAAGCTATGCTCAGCTTCTTGCTTGATAATCTCAGCTCTTCAGTGCGCTTTAGTTTATGGCTATCTAGTCCGAAGTAATAGTCTGGGGATGGGGTCTTTTGCGTCTGCAATGGGAAAATGTCTGGGTCACTAAGCTTATCTTTTGTATGGTCAGAGTTTTTGAGCAGTTAGCTGGTCTTCCAGACAGGTTCAGTGACAAATGTCTATCCGGATATGTGTTTCAAGGTGTCAAATCCATCTCCGTATGGTGAAATCTGAGGTATGCCTCATTATAACTTTTTGAAGCTTTTTTGTACCATAATAGAATTAGCCTAATTTACAAAAAAATAATAATACTATATATTTAGGTTATTAATTTTATTAATAATTTACTCTTTAATTTGTTAATATAAATTATTATTTTATTTTATCATATTTAATAAATTTTGATTTAATTTGCATTATAATACTTTTCTATTAGTTTGTTTATGACCACAATTTATTAGTTATTCCATAATTTAACACTAGGAATTCAAATTTTTTTTTTATTGAAATTATTTATTTATAAGGTGATGGTTTGAGGTCTTATTATGAGATTGTTTAGTAACTTCCATTTCTTAGTTACTAATTTTTTTTATTTTTAGTTTAATTTCCTTTTTATTTAACTTTTTGATTTTTTTCCTTTTCTTATTATTTCTAGTTTTATGAATTATATTTTTTTCACAATATTTTCAATTGAAAGTGATTTATTATTATATATAAAAACATATTTAATAAATTTAATTATAGACAATTATATATATTAATAAAAATAAAACACACACATATAGATATATGTATTTTAATATAAACAATATTAGTTAATAATATTTCGTAATTTTTAGTAACAGATCTACGGAAGACATGGCTGGTCTGTGAAGTCTCGAACCAAAAACCCCTTCCCACAATAGATGCCCAAGAGTGGGGGTATTCAGATTAGTTTTAGCGGGGTCTCGGCTTCGGCCTTTGTTGGCAATCAGAGATGAGAATCTTCTAAGGAGTGATGGGGGCAAAAGCCCGGTGAAAAAAGTGCAGCAGAGAGTCGTGTCTCTGTGTATCGGTGTCCTAGAGAAGAAGAGCCCGGAGAATGATTTGGTTTTTGGCTGCAAGGGCCCCTTGCCGCCGCTCAGGAGGAAACGTCCGTCGAGGCTGGATTTTCCTCTCCAGCTGCCTGGTGTAGAGGCGTAGTATGCAGTGGCCGTGGAGCAGCTGATGGAGATCGATGAAGAGGGTTTTCACTATGCGGTTTCATGCAAAAAGGGCCATTGAGAATACATGGAGGATACCCACAAGGCCATTCTCATTGTTCACGACAATTCCAAACAGGCTACAACCACAATCCAATCAGTGTTGGATTGCTACAGCCAGCAGCGGATCTGCCTCTTGAACCTGCCAGATTTGCCTGCAGAGGTACCAATGCTGAAAATACACAACGACTAGGTTGCATAGCTGAAACGACAGGTTAGCAAGCCTCTGCACAGGGCTTTCTTTGGCAAAGATGTGGCCGTCATCCTCTCCGCCGTAAGCAAGAAATGGATTTGCTTTTCAAACTCGCCAGATATGCTTGCAGAGGAGAAATCCCCTCCCTATCATCGCCATGGCAGATTTGCTCTCGTACGCACAAGAGGCCTTGGCACTGTGTCTGGGCACTTCTTTGACTCCTTTCAGATCCAAATTTCTCAACCTATAGGAAAAACCATCTTGCAATGGGTCAGTTCTTCAGATCTAGTGTTATATCTCAAACTGGATCTAGAACGGCGGATTGGGATCCCTTCAGGTCTTCAGAGACTTCTCTTTCATGGTAAACAACTTGAAGACCTTCTTCCCCTCTCTTCTTACGGCATTACCACAAACAGCTCTTTGGTGGTAACCCTTCGTTTGAGAGGAGGTGCAGCGGGATAGTCATCATCTACTCCTCCTTTCTCATACAAAGATGCAGTACACTCTGAGAACCCCAAACCCCCGGAGGCCCTTAAACCTAAGCCCTTTTTGGTTGATAAGATAGAAGAAGTTCCCTCTGTTGAAATCACCCATGAAGGTCTTGCAACCCAATTTCAAGAATTTGCAGAAAAAGCCATCATTTGCAGATTTAACGGACTATGGCCGTGAACTCAGGATCTCTATGCATGGATCCATGCAAACTGGACTCATCATTGTAAGATCAGTTTCTGTTCAAAAGGTTACTTCATTGTTATATTTGATAACAGTAAGCATTATGAAAAGGCTTTAAAAGAAGGCCCTTGGTTCATGGGAACTGCGAGGATCTTCTTGACTCCTTGGTTCCCAAATTTTGATCCAGCAACTGCAGTCATTACCAGGACACCTGTATGGATCAGGCTTCCAAACTTACCTGCCCACTTATGGCATACTGCTGTCTATAGAGCTATAGGCAACACCTTGGTCAGTTTCCTTATGGGAGATTTCTGGCGGGAAACCAAAGGTCTCTACACATATGCCAGAATATGTGTGGAGTTAGATTTGAGCAAAGGACTTCCAGACCAAATCAATCTCAAGATAAACAACTTTGTTTGGACCTAGACACTGGATTACGAAAATACTACATTCCATTGCCGTCATTGCCACCAATAAGGGCATTTGCAGAACACCTGCCCATCTCTCATGGCAAAAAAGAATAAGGATAACCTCTCCAAGCCCAAGTCCAAATGATGGGCTCCTTGCTCTCCACCTCTAGTCGTGGATTCTGATTCCTCCAGCTCTGAAGATGAAGGTAGTGATGTGGAAGTGGATCAAGCCCCTCATTCCATGGTCCCTTCTGCCGATGGTCCGGCACAGTCCTCCGATACATCCATCGCTCAGAAACACATCCATTTGACCTCCTCCTCTGATTCAGAAAAGGAGGGCCCCCCTGTGGAGAACCCCAATCTTCAAGTTGTTATTGCTCATTCACCCCAAGATGGTTGGGTCGAAGTCAAAAAAAAGGAAAGGGAAAAAGCTTCGTGTTGAGGCTTCTGCCCATAGGTAGAAGTCAGTCTTTTTGCTTCCAGCCATATGTTGTAGCTTCTTGTTTGTTTCACTTCTTCTCCAGAATCGAGGCTGATAGTCCTATCATTTCTGGTTGCCGGTTTTCTGTCTCTCTTGAATGTATCTTCTTGTACCATATTTTTGATTAATAGAATTAGTCCAATTCAAGAAAAAAATATTTCATAATTTTTGGTGATGATATTTAATAATATAATTTTTTATTAGTTGTTTTATTTTTGTGATGTCTTTATTATTATTTTTGTTTCATTAAGCTACTTTTAAGCGAAATTACAAATATTAACTACAATGTAATCTTGTTAATATATATTATTAATTAAATATGTTTATTATTAATTTAGGATTATTTTCTATTATTAATTATTTTTTATAATAATTTCTATTATTTATTTATAAAATTATAATTTAAAATTATTATTTATTAATTTATATTGATTTATTATTATTATAATATTATTAATATGTAAATATATTATTGGTTGATATATATTTATCTAAATTAATCAACCACATTTATATTAATATAAATATAGTGGTGCTAGTACATTAAAAATTATAGATAAATTTATGATCAAAATTATATTAATAAACCCCAGTTTGCGTAACTATCATGATATTTTAATTTTATCATCGACTGAAATTTAAAAGTAAAATTTTGCTTTCATATATATAAATTGTATTTCTTTTTTAATGTTGAAGCCGGAATTAATGATATGATAAATTGACAGTGATGTACAACCAACTTAATTGGAGTCACCACAAGAATAAATGCAAACGATTAGACTAAATGACTAATTATTTTAAATGGAGCTATCAAAATATGATTGATGTTTTTATGCAAGTTTTTATATATTTTATTTGTTAACAGGGGAATTGGTAACTGGAGTAGTCTCGCAATTTGTGTTATATTGGGTTGATTTTGACCACTACCACTATAACCCTTGGAAAGCTCTGGGTTAGTCTGGGGAATTGAACTCGTACTGAATACCTCCTAGAAAACTGCACCCGCCCCTCTCCACATCTATGAATTAGTCCACGGAAATTGAACTCGTGATATTCAATAGAAAACCTGCCTTTCTAACAAACTTCAGCTTACTCGCTTACCCTCATAAAACTACAGACGTCTTTATATTCATTAACACTCAACAAAAATTATTTACGATATTAAAGTTCCAATCCATATTCTTCGAGATGATTATTTTTGAATAACCAAAAATCATTATTAACGCAATATTATAATCACATTTTATATTATTATAGAATACTAAAATGAAAGATTCCATTGATGTCCACCGTCTACTTTAAAAAAATAATCGTAAGTGTGATTTTAGTATTTTAAATATGAGTGCTTCAAAGTTATTCTATATGAGTTTAACCCTTTTTTCTCTTTATTTTTACAAGGTTTCGATTTAAAATTAAAAGATGATTGCTCGGAGGGTAGTTAGATAGATTATCTTCTCAAGTTAGGTTATATTGCGGAGATATGTTAGTTTTTTGGTAAAAATTTCAATATATTGAAAATTATGAGTAATTGTTTTAAGGACAAGAAAATTTGAATATTTGAATATTTAGGTTATTTGAGTAGATGTAATTTGATTTCTTTTTTTTTTTTCTTCTTCTTTTCGAGGGGCGGGGCCGCTGAAGAAGCTGAATAATCTCATAATACAATCTGGCCATGGCCCAAATATGTTGCGGCGCAGCTCTGCAGGACTCAATACCGGCAGGGGGCGTGTAAACCCACCGACAGCCCCGACCGTTACAACATACACTCGCGTGTAATTTGATCATGGGTTTTACTTATAATAGTTCACGAGTTATAATTGAAAAAACATTTGAATTTAAAATGTAATATTTTGGATAAATTATTAACATGGTCAATGTTATTTTCTAGATTTGATTTGAATTTAAAATGTAATATGTTGGATAAATTATAACCATGAAACATGGTAAATGTCATTTTCTGGATAAAAGATTTGAATTTAAAATGTAATATTTTGGATAAATTATTAAGATGAAACATGTTGAATGCCATTTTCTGGATTTGGTTTGAATTTAAAATGTAATATGCTGGATAAATTATTAACATGAAACATGGTAAATGCCATTTTCTGGATTTCTATTCTATTATGTGCAGATAATTTTTAGTTGTCCAAAGTTTGGAGTGGACTCACCACCGATAATCATGAAAAGGAAACCCTAGTGGAAGGAGGGTTAAAAATGATGGAAAAGTTGAATGGGATAGGAACATGGATTTTAATGTCAGCGTTAAATTGAATTAAAAATTGTTAAAAAAATTGACCTAATTTTTTTTATTAATAAAATAATAACATGCTAGGAATGTTAGAAAGGATGGAAAGTTGCATGCGATAGGAATATGGATTTTAATGTCAGCATTAAATTGGATTAAAAATTGTTAAAAAAATTCACCTAAATTTCTTTATTAATAAAACAATAACATGTTAGGAAGGTTAGAAAGGATGGAAAAGTTGCATGTGACAGGAATATGGATTTTAATGTCAACATTAAATTGAATTAAAAATTGTTAAAAAAATTGACTTAATTTTTTTTTTAATAAAATAATAACATGTTTACGAGAGATTTTTCGACATAAAGCACAAGATCTATCATTTGTTGACACGTTTCGAACCAACTAATGTGGTTTCTACCTTAGTTAAATAATTTTTTTTTTTTTTTCATAAGGCATGTAATTCATTATACAATTAATTTATCTAGATAATTAAAATTTATTTATTTATTAATTTTTTTAATGCCTTATATCTAACTTTTTTATATATTATATTATATATATACTTTGAATTTCATAAAGAGGTATTTTCATTTAATCTGGATAATTAAAATTTATTTAATTAATTTATCTAATTTTTATTTTTATATATTAATTTTTCAAACAGTATTTTTTTCTAATATTTATTTTTTATTTTTAATTTATTATTATTATTATTATATTTAATTTTTTATGTTTTTAAACCTAACCACCTTATTTTATAATTCTTTAATACACATAATAATTTTATATCTTTAATTAGTTAGTTAGTTATACGCTTTATTATTATATTCATATTTTCTATCCTTTAACTAACTATTAAGTTGGCATCCAATTAAATTCAATTAATTTATACATACAATTTATTTATATAGAGGTAAGGTCCCTTATTTTAATTATCTTCCTTTTAATTATTAATAACTGGTTTTTTGACCCTGGTCTCTAGTCAAATTTAGCTGTTGGTCTAGTTAGCCATTAGAGGCTCTGTTCAAGCTATTTAACATGCAAAGCTGATTTTGGTTCTTCAACTTGTCCTGACGATGAACCACACTAGTTGGTTCAAAACTCTTCGACAAATGATAGATCTTGTGATTTATGCCAAAAAATCTCTCGTAAACCTGATATGGATCACAGAAGCCTCAATTAAAAAATAATAACATGTTAGGAGGGTTAAAAATGATGGAAAAGTTGCATGCGATAGGAATATGAGTGCTTCAGAGTTATTTTATATGAATTTAACCGTTTTTTCTCTTTATTTTTACAAAGGTTTCGACTTAAAATTAAAAGATGATTGCTCGAAGGGTAGTTAGTTAGTTAGATTATTTTCTCAAGTTAGGTTATATTATGGAGATATGTTAGTTTGTGTGGTAAAAATTTGAATATATTGAAAATTATGAAGAGTAATTGTTTTAAGGACAAGAAAATTTGAATATTTGAATATTTAGGCTATTTGAGTAGATGTAATTTGATCATGGGTTTTATTGATTCACCAGTTATAATTGAAAAAACATTTGAATTTAAAATGTAATATTTTGGATAAATTATTAACATGGTCAATGTTATTTTCTAGATTTTATTTGAATTTAAAATGTAATATGTTGGATAAATTATAAACATGAAACATGGTAAATGTCATTTACTGGATAAAAGATTTGAATTTAAAATGTAATATTTTGGATAAATTATTAAGATGAAACATGGTGAATGCCATTTTTTGGATTTGATTTGAATTTAAAAAGTAATATGCTGGATAAATTATTAACATGAAACATGGTAAATGCCATTTTCTGGATTTCTACTATGTGCAGATGATTTTTAGTTGTCCAAAGTTTGGAGTGGACTCACCACCTATAATCATGAAAAGCAAACCCTAGTGGAAGGAGGGTTAAAAATGATGGAAAAGTTGCATGGGATAGGAACATGGATTTTAATGTCAACATTAAATTGAATTAAAAATTGTTAAAAAAATTGACCTAAACCTTTTTATTAATAAAATAATAACATGCTAGGAAGGTTAGAAAGGATGGAAAGTTGCATGCGATATGAATATGGATTTTAATGTCAACATTAAATTGAATTAAAAATTGTTAAAAAAATTGACCAAATTTTTTTTATTAATAAAACAATAACATGCTAGGAAGGTTAGAAAGGATGGAAAAGTTGCATGTGATAGGAATATGGATTTTAATGTCAACATTAAATTGAATTAAAAATTGTTAAAAAAAATTGACCTAAACTTTTTTTTAATAAAATAATAACATGTTTACGAGAGATTTTTCGGCGTAAATCACAAGATCTATCATTTGTCGACACGTTTTGAACCAACTAGTTTGGTTTCTACCTTAATTAATTAATTAATTTATTTATTT
>APFE031671969.1:0-19899 GCA_000404065.3 Pinus taeda | reverse complement strand
ATGGAAGTGTTGTTGCTCCTAGCCTTCCGCAACCCACAAGGTTGAAACCACAACCATTGGAAGAAAAAAGAGAAAAAGTTTTATATTACACTTGTGATATAAAATACACTAAAGGTCATAAGTGTACTGAGAAGAAAATAATTTACATAGATTGGGAAGAGGAGGAAGAAAAGGATCAAGAAATGTCAAAATAAGAGTATATACACAAGGAACCTGTTGTACCTTTCAGATAGTAGTAGGTCAGCTACCAATGCCAGAGCATCTAAAATAATTGTTTTAGGGGTTTTTGGTTTTAGCTTTGGAAGACCAACGAATGAAGACAGATGTAAAATTGAAATGCTTAATGCTTTGGGTTATATTAATATCTCAGCAAAGGGCTGCTATAAAGATTTACACAATGATATAGATCAAAAATAGTGGTGAGAACAAGACAACAAATAATATTATTATCACAGTTTCCATACTGTAAAACAGAACAAACATAAGTGTGAAAACCTTCTAAACTACGTTCCAAAGGTTCAAGGCAGTATACTTAAGCTTACACAAGATGTTGATGATTTATTGATTAGAGGGGATTAGCTAAATAGACTGTTCATTAATCCATTCTCTTAATATATGATCACTTCAGGAGCTTATAGGAAATAATTGAGACACAATTATTCCTACCTAGATATCCCTGTAAGTCATAAGCATATCGAGAAAAACATAATGATTGATAACTAGAAAAACTTACAGGATAACACAAACTGTGTAAAACCAAATTCAGAATCCTCTGCTTTGTATTAAGGTTCCAGAAAGGCAGAGTACATCAAGTGTTTACAAAAGCATTCCTTCAAAGGTGAAACTAGTTTCAAAGTAGAATGAACAGTCAAAACTTTACAAGCAATGAGTAATAAACCTCGAACTTCGAACCCATAACAACTCAAGAAGAGAGTTATTTATACAGTAATGAAACTAAAAAATATCCTAAAACTGATTAAGGTTTATTCTAGGAAAGGAAAGATCTTCATACAAGAAGATAGGGGAAACTATTGAACTAATTCTTGCTGTCCCTTTTATTCAGGTTGTGTTGGCTTTGTTGTTTGATATTTTGCCCCTTTAAGCTGCTTATCTGTTTGTTTCCTTTACGCTGGTGAATTTCTTCATTTGATCTTTCATCTAATACTATTTTAACTCTGTAAATATCCTTTGACCTGCTGAGTGACCTTTACTGTGAATTTCAGGGTTTTACTATGTTTTTCAATAATAAATCCCTTTAGATTTATCTTCAAACTATATGCAGGTTTTTTATTTGTAAGCCTAGAATATAAGTCTTTACGTGAAAAACACAAAAATTGTTAAGAAAACCTAGGTGACACAGGAGGACATCAATAGATTTATTGAGCTGAAAAGGATATTGGAAGGAGTCTAGAGGGCATCAAAAGGTAAAACCATGGATTAATTGGTCGTAGAGGCTTATGGAGGGTTTACTTTGAAACTAGGTGAAACAAAGGCAAAATGATAATTTTTGCATTTAAACGGAGAAACGACTTTCTTTTTGAAATATGGGGCAAATGAAAAGTGGTCATTTTGTCATTATCGGGAGGTGGTTTTGGTTTTCTTCACACCGCTTTATGAGGCGCGGGTGGTTTTGGAGGCGTTCACCCGAAATAACATGAGCATGACACAACAAAGGTAGGTCAGATGAATACCACTTTTCAAGGGGGTAATGCTCGTACAGAGAGTGAACCCGAAAATGCTTAGAATTGTTGGATTTGAATGCCTTAGATTGGATAGTGGTGGAGCAAAAGAGCAGCGTGGAGGGTCCCAATGATTAATTATGGTGGCAAATGGCTTTATTAATGGGTTAAAACTGAGATTAACAATGTTTTTTGTTTAAATCATATAAACAATTTAACGAAGAAAACCTTCGAAAAACACGGTATGGTGGATTTGAAAAAATATGAATGCGAGCAGATAAATAGCGTCGGGTCCAGGCTCCTATCAGATATGAGAGATCGCAATTTAACGAAGGAAAGGTCCATCGCAAAGGAATGTGATAGGGGCCAGACGCGACGTGAAAATAAAACATACTTAATACCACATGGGGTCCAGGTTCCCATCGCGTATTGGAGATCGCAACAGTGGAGGGTGGATGCACATTGAAAGGCTTGTGATTCGTCGATGCGATGTTTTATTAAATATATAGTTTTTATAATAAAACTAAGAGTTTCAGGTATTTTAATAAGTGAACTTAATATATATGGGAAAGGAATTTTTTAGGGATTTAATACATTAAATTAATGTTAATATGAAATGAGCAGAAAGGGAAAATAGACCTAGTATAATGATTTTTAATAGGTTATTTGCCTTCAAATATATATTTCAATACTTAGGCTAAACAACCTTTTGTGGGTTTTTCGGTAAAAGGGGATTTAGCATGGGGTTTTTACTTTTTCTAGGCAAAAAGGATTTTGACCTTAGGAAAAGGGGTTTTTTTTTATTATAGAAAATGGATGAATATGAACTGCATGAAGGTGGAAGGGGAAATTAGTAAACATAGGGATGAATGAGGATGAGGGAAGTTAATTAATTGATCTTGTAGGCCTTTATTTGCTTTGTGTAATTGCATCATGGACATAGAAACATATAATAAAACATGATAGATGTACATTTTGTCCAATCAGTCATCATACTTCTGTAACCTTTCTCTACTTACCCTTTACTTATCATTTCATTTTATCTTCACCTAATGGGTGCATTTAAGCTAGCAAACCCTTTTCCTTTCTTTTTATTTTACAAAAGCAAACTATCTAATTCTAACCTTATAACCTCCAAGGCCTTATATTAAAGTGATGAGCACCTTATTATTCTCTACCTAAGTACTGATCTACCAAGATTAAATAGTTTGGCCAGATCTTTATTCTCTAACTATAACATCAAATTTAAAGCATGAAGCTAGTTTGATTGTCATTGGTTGTGGCATTTATGACAAGCTGCACAAAACCATTATTTGGTAGAAACAATAGTAGTGGCATTTAGACTTGCTCACTTTCAGAGTTTATTTGTTTTCTTTCCTTTCTAACCTAACATTTTCTTTTTGTCTTGATTTTTTAGGACATCTAACCGAACATTTTCTTTGATATGGACATCATCATCAAGATTTTTTTCACTAACATTTTTTTCAATATTGTTATGTCCATATCCTAACTTAACATTTTTCAAACATTATATATTTATTTTTTGACTAATTTATTCTATCTTATCAAAACTCAAAAATGCTACAACATTGGCTCCAAATGGGGACTGCTTTCTCCTGTAGAATGCATAGAACCTGCAGATCCATGTGCCTTCTCATCGGGCTATGGAATCCTTGCTGTAAAGAAAATCACACTGACATCTTGAAAGGTAAAAGAAAACCGAAGTATTTATAATGAAAACTATTTCAACTTCTTAGTATTGAATGTAATGTTTGAGAAACCTTCCATTTACGGGACAAGTGGAATATAGTCCCTCAAGATTTTGTAGCACAAAAGTGTTGTTACCCTTCACTTCAGCAATTGCTAAAGGTCCAAACCATATATTTTCAAACTTTCCATGCTTTACTTTCTCTTCTCTCCTAGCATCCCATCTTAGAACTAGATCACCTTCCTTAAAGACCCTTTCGTGGCTCTTCTGTCAAATAGGGCCTTCATCTTATTCTGATATTTATTCAATTTGTAAATTCATCTATGTTTTCATTAAGTTCAATAATTTGATTTAGTCTTCTTGAAAAATCATCAGGTTCATTTGTAAAATAATTTTAAAACAGGGAAGGCCAAATTGGTAGGGAAAATTGCATCTTTCCCATAAACTAATTGAAATGGAGATTTTCCAGTTGATCTCTTTGGAGTAATTCTGTTTGCCCATACTGCATAAATCAAATGTGAATCACAACTCTTCTTATGATCAGCTAGAGTATTTTTTATTACGTTTACCAGACTTTTGTTGGATGACTCTGCAAGGCCATTACATTGAGGTTAGTATGGAGTTGAATGATGTAACAAAATCTGATATTTCTGGCAAAAGTCAATCATTTTAACACTAGAAAAAGCTATTGCATTATCAGTAACAATTTGAGTTGGGCAACCAAATCTAGATAAGATATTCTCCTCAATAAACTTAATTACTACTGAATCAATAACATTTCTGACTGCAATTGCTTCCACCCATTTAGTAAAGTAGTATGTTGTAGTGAGGATCCATCTATGTTGATTACTTGAAGTGGGGTGAATCTCTCCATCAAAATATAATCCCCATTGAGAAAAAGGTGTTGAAACTATTGATGGAACGAGTGGAAGAGCTACTATTTGTTGTTTACCAACAAACATTTGATAAGGAAAACAACTTCTGACCTTTGACCCTACTTGTAAGAACAATGTGGGCCAATAAAATCCTCCCCTCAGAATCTTGTATGTTGTTGCTCTCCAAGCGTAATTTCCCCCACAAAATCTTGTATGAAACTCATCAATGATTCCTTCAGTTTCTAATTCCATTAAATGTAATAACAAAATATTGAGTGGATCTTTCTAGTATAAATTTGCATTTATAATGTAGTACTTGATGATTTTAGCTTAAGGGTTTTACACTGGGTGTTGGAGAATGATGCTGGACACTCAAAATGGATCAAGAAATTTAAAGTATCTTGATACCAGTTTGACAACAATAATCTTTCATCAATGTGTATAGGACTGATCTGCTTTGAAGGTAGAAATTCTTGTGGATTCTCTCCTTTAGGATGAAGGGAAGGTTCTTGTGGATTCTTCCCTTCTGCAAAGATAGAAGGTTCATGTGGATTCTTCCCTTGTACAAGGAGGGAAGGTTCTTGTGTATTCTTCCCATGTATTTCTAAAACAAAATTGATTCCAAGTACTTTGCAGTTAGATTCAGCTAGAATCTTGGCTAATCCTTGACCTTTTACTAGCTTGGTAGTCTTGATAGTTAGATAAAACTCCAGAATTTGAGTGATCCATCTACCTCTTTTCCCATCAATGTCTGGTTGGGTTAGGAAAATTTTCATAGCACTATTAGGGATATAAGCAGTAATAGGTGAATGTAAGACATACATTCTGAATGATTTCAAGGCCTAAATGAGGGCATAGGCTCGCTTCTCAATGATTTCATACTTAAGCTCAACATCTCTCATAACCTTGCTGAAAAAGGCTATGGGTTGGTCATGGGAATATTCATTTTTTTATAATAGAATAGCAACAAGGGTTGTTTTAGAGGCAAAAGAGAAAATACTAAATGTCTTAGTGATGCAGGAGCATCATCTCCGAAAAACACCTTGTATTTTACTTAAGCTAGGGGGTTTCATGTTTTGAAGAAATATTAAAATTTCAAGTAAATATTAATATTATTTTGAGTGATTAATAAATTATTTGTGAAAATTTGTAAATGTGAGAGAAATTAGTTTCTAGATTATTTAGAATTAATGGGGGAGCCTAAGTTGGAATTAGTTTCTGGGTATTGCAAACCTAGCCGTACGTCACTTAGTATAGTGAGGGCTGGCTAAGGTGGGTCCAATTTATGTATTTGTCCTCATAGCTTCCAACATGGTAGTATTTCTTCTTGATGGCATCCTGGAATGAATTCCAAGTGGGTACGTCTGAAAGTAGTGAGGGTGTAATCTCATCCTTCTTCTCACAGTAGGTTTCCCACTAGTCCTTGACGTGGGGGGCGACTTTGAGAAGTGCATAAGTAATCTTTTCCCAGCTGGAAAAATCATGAATAGAAAAATGTCCTTCTCTAAGATTTAACCATTTATCTACGATGTACGCATCTATCTGACCTTCAATAATGGGGATGTCAAAATTAACTTGTATTTGAAAGAGTGTGGTACTTCCAGAGTGGCTACTGGAAGAAGGTGCGTCGCCTTTGGGTAGTCCCTGAAGGATTCTAGAAAAGTTGACCATCATCGCATTCCTTTATTGCTCGTGGGCTTCCTCGAGCAAGATTTTGAAAGGATCTGTTGGCCTCTCATCTTTATTATCTTCTACCATGGGAGGCCGTCGAGATTTTCAAAGCTGGTCTTGCAAAGGTTCGACGAGTTTATGACCTAACTCCTTATATCCCAACCTCATTGGGGACGTGCAAAGAAAAGTAGATAAAGAGCAGAACACTCTAATACCACTGATTTGAACTTAAATAAGAATGCAACAAACCATAGATATAACCATAAATACAGAGACACAACAAAAATAACACTTCATTTCATTAATATCAAATATTAAAATATGCTTACAAACAAAATGGAAATAAACTAGCTAAGGCGATTGTAGCTTATCTCTTAGAAGATATGTGCTAGCTGCATGCCTCTAAATTGTGTTATAATGAGGCTCGAAGGCCTATTTGTTATTGACAAACAATGAAAAACCCTAAACATCGAAAAAATTAACCCTAGGAGATGAAGCACCAAAACTATGGGCCCTATTTGAGTAAATTGGTACATCAACTTCACGTGTTGTAACTTTGGCATACAATCTCCTTTTGATGCGCACAATACCTCGTTAGAAATATCTGGGCCTGGTTTGGGTAAATTGGTACATCAACTTCACGGATTGTAACTTTGGCGTATGATCTCCTTTTGATGTGCACAATACCTCGTTAGAAATATCTATCTGAGGACTACAACTTTTGAATGCAATCATGAGTCCTTAACTCATGTTTTCATGGTTTTCCCAAAAAATGTCTTTTAAGGCCTCAAAATGGCTACGAAAGTTTAGGACCCTAAAAAACTACCAAAATAGTAAATTATGCAACAATTAAGGAAATTGAAAAATTGAAAGAGACAATGTTGGGTTCCAAGTGGAATAGGAGGGTTGCCCCCAATATCCACCTGGATCAAAGTCAAGAAGGATTACTCAGAGATTATATGACGGTTACGATCGTGTACAAGAACCTATTACTTCAATTAGGGCAAATATTTCTCATAAGTTATTTTCTAGCTATGTTGCACTAAATTATTCGATTGATGAGCCCTCTATTTTTACAGAAGATGGGTTGAGTGGTGTTGAGATGGAGGGGAGTGATACTTGGGAGACAAGCTTTGGAGGGATTGGTTATTGATTCCAATACTACAATAGAGTTGGATTTGCAGCCTATAAGTGAAGTTGACGCATTGGATTTGCATTCCAATAGATTGGAAGAAAGTGGTGAGCATTGGTGAAGTTTGATGAGGATAAGTGGTCTTCAAGATCACATGTATATCCTTTAGTGATTGGAGGAAATGAAAGGTTTTTTTTCTTGAATGTGATCCAAATATAAAGTAATATCTTAAATCTAATTTTGAGTGAAGAGAGGAAAGGGAAGGGTATCATTCTTACCCTCTACTTCAGCTCGCTAGAAGTTTAGATGGCTTGCTTAGTGATTACAAGATGGATACAAGCATGTTCATGTGCCAAAGAAATTAGTAACTTAAGTATTTTTTATAAGCTACTTAATAGACATGTTGCACTAACTTATTGCACTAACTTATTCAATCAATGAGAGTTCCAGAGATTCCATTTCTTGGAAAGAGGGAGTGCTATCTTTTTGTTTCTTTGAAAGTATTTTCACCTAGCTAGGGGAGTACATGGTGTGATGATGAAGGCTTGCAATACCCTATCGCCTTTGTATTATTTTTGTTGAATTACTTGGTGTGATGATGAAGAAATGCTTCTTGAGGTCAGTGTTAGCACACATGAGGGAAAAATTCTGGGTATTGCAGGCCTAGCCGTACGTCACTTAGTATAGTCAGGGCTGGCTAAGGTGGGTCCAATTTATGTATTTGTCCTCATAGCTTCCAACAGGGTAGTACTTCTTCTTGATGGCATCCTGGAATGAATTCCAAGTGGGTGCGTCTGAAAGTAGTGAGGGTGTACTTTCATCCTTCTTCTCACAGTAGGTTTCCCACTAGTCCCTGACATGGGGGGCGACTTTGAGAAGTGCATAAGTAATCTTTTCCCACCTGGAAAAATCATGAATAGAAAAATATCCTTCTCTAAGATTTAACCATTTATATATGATGTACGCATCTATCTGACCTTCAATAATGGGGATGTCAAATTTAACTTGTATTTGAAAGAGTGTGGTACTTCCAGAGTGGCTACTGGAAGAAGGTGCATCACCTTAGTCACATCTATAATCTTTTTCTCTATTCTGCATCTCTTTCCTCATGCCTATACTCCTTCCTAATCTAAGGTTATCTACAACCGTTCTACTCTGCTTCAAATCTCCATTTCTTCTTCTTACACACAATGACTTTTGTTCACTATCATTTCAATTGTATAAATAAATTTTCTATTTTATTGTTTTATATGTATTTATAGTTTGCAACCTACTTTACCATGGGTGTTGATCCATGGTATTTACCCATGGAAACACTTCACCTTACTGTATCAAATTTTTTTCCTTCACGATATGAGAATTTGAGCCTCTTCATATTCACTTTTTTACATTTCTAGCATCCCTTCAATCTGTACAATTCATGCTTCAATCAATCCTCCTATTTATAAACATAACATATTCGTATTTTTTTTCTAGTGGATCTTAATAATCTCAACATTTAAGTGAAATTTGGTGTCCAAATGCCAAATTTTATCCAATTTTATCCCATTATTTTCATGCTCTCTAGAACATATGACCATAGGTCAAATCCGAGTGCTTAAGCTTAACTTGGTGCTTAAGACTGGACCTATGCAATTTTCCCAGTGTTCAATATCCAATAATTTCGAACATGCACCCAATGAACCATTCAAATCAACAATAGAGAAGTCACTTCCCCCACGAATATATGAACATTAAAAAGAGGGTGGGAGGAGTGGGGATCCCTAGTTTGTCCTATGTGAAATTAAATATCCCCACTTTTTTAAAGTGTGCCCTGTGATCTAGTGATCTACTAAAATCTAATGACAAAGAAGTCACTTCAACCCTCCCTCCTCCCTCACCTGTCCACACTTTAACAAGTGAGGGGAGGGCGGGGGTTGAAGGTTTTGTCCCATGCAATTTACTTTTGTGCAATGTGGTTCCAAATGAGGTTAATTCGGTCCACTACATGCAACCACTACTATGCACCCGTGGCTTATGGATGATGGGCTATGTCTTTTCCACGTCATTTCCAAGTAATTGTTTGCCACTTGTCATGCCACATCACCACCATGTCACTGACACGTGTTACTTGAAAAAGGGTCACTTGGCCACCCAAAAAGTCCAAATTCACCTATCATGTGTCATGACCATAGGGTGCCACATCATCAGCTAGCACCTTTCTCTGCCAAGTCACCTTTCCATGTCATCTAGGGTCCACATCTTTATTGAAAGCCATTACCTCAAACTCAAGATTTTTCTTCATTATTGAAGAGTCAGAATAATTTCCATATACCAATGGAAGCTCTCTCAGATAGCTATGCAACCAAACAATTTTCATGTGCATTTGAACAAGTTACTTGCAAACAAAGTGCATTCTAAGATGGGCCACTCAACAAACAACCAAGTCATCATGAGCTTAGCACATTTTTAATAGAAACAATCAAGACATCAATAACAACATAAGCATCATGCATGAAAATTCAACAAGATCACCCTAAACTTGATATCACTTGACATCACTGGCTAGACTTGACAACAATGACAACATACTCAATAGTCTACCCTTTTGGTATTGATGGAAACAAAACCCAACATTACTAGTCATTGATGGCTTTTTGGCTTAAATCCCTAAGTTAGACTCATGAAACTACCATTGTTTTCTCACTCTCTCCCTTTTCTTTTGAAGTGCCAATGAATTATCATTCTCCTCTTGGCTTTGAGGTGCTAATAGATGATCATTATTCCCCTTTGAAACCAATGGGAAAGGGATTTAACTACTCCCACTTTGATGATTCTTCCCCTAAAGGGGTTTAGCTTCTCATTTTCCCAAATGAGGTTTACACCAAGCATAAACATCTTGCCTATGAATTATGGTCCAAACACCACCTTACTTCTGTTGTTGTTCACTTGTATCAAGAGATATCGATAATTATTCCAATAGCCAAATGGTATCCCCACTTTTATATATTGGGCTATTGGCTCTAATTTTTGATAAAATAACGTTAGGTCCCTGTAATACTAGTGTAGACCCTTATTGTTATTACTGGAACCCCCTTATTGTGTTGTTGTTATTATTGTGCTCCATAGAATCCCACTATTGTTATTGTTGTGCCCTTACAATATTATTGTTATGTAGGTGGTGGGCTCCAGTATTGCAGCAATAATGCTGCAACTCCTGGGACTCCCTTCTTTACTTTTATCAACTCGATCGTTCATAACAAACTTGGAAGCGATGGTGCTGTATGCACAAGTACTAGCTCTTGTCGCAGCTGCCACTTGGTCAGCTGGCACAAGTCCGCTAGGAGCTTAAGCCAACTTCTATGAGATCTTAGAAGAAGCTTTGTAATTGATGGATGAAAGCTAACTGGAAGAAAGCTAATCTGTTTTCGAAAAGAGATTGAAAATCTGGAGAAAAGCGCAAACCCTAGCAAACCCTAATTCTACCAGCTTTTGGTCACCTTTCCATATTCATTTAGTTTATTTATGAAGACTCATTTTGTACCAATCACGTTTTTGTTCTTGGGTCTTGGAACAATTTCCCATGTCTCATTCTTCTCAATTTGGTTCAGTTATTCTTCCATGGAATTGATCCGAAGTTCATCATTTCTAGCTTCCTCAAAGTTACTTGGTTCAATTGTGGATGATAGTGATACATGCCCTTGCTTCGATGTTTGTGCTTTTTTTCTTCTTTTGCTTTCTACTCCTACACTCTTTTCCCTAATTATTTGTTTAAATTTTTGGATGATTCTTCTAATACCAACATTTAGGTGTCCTCAAAGGTGTATGCAAATCTTGCTAATTATCTGATTCTTCTTGTTCTGTCTCTAGATGCTTCTCTTCTTCTTTTTCTTCCTCTTGCTTTGGTTCTCCCTCTTCCTATTATTCAAATATGTGTGAATGTTTTCTTTCCATATTGGTATTCAACACTTTTGTTTCATTAATTTTTACATTGATATTTTCTACTATCTTGTTGAGTCTAAGATTGTAGCACTTATATGCTTTGCTTTTACATGAGTACCCAACAAGTATGCCTTCACCTATCCAGAGTAAAACTTTCCTAACTTCTAGTCATCTCTATTTATGTTACATTTGCTTCCAAATATTCTGGAATTCTTGACACTAGTTGGTCTTCCCTTCCATAGTTCATAGGGAGCTTTTTCATTGTTGCTTCCGAGCAATCCTCTATTCAAAACATGAAAAATATATGTACTTATTGAACCCAAGAGATATTATTTAGCTTGGATTTGTGCAAAACAAATTCTATCCATCTCTTCCATAGTTCTGTTATTTCTTTCAATCACTCCATTTTTCCGAGGAGTTCAAGCTATTAAGAAGTGTCTTCTTCTTACATGTTCTTCAAAATAGTCATTGGATTCATTTGAAGTAAATTCCCCTCCATTATCGAATCTCAAGCAATGGCTTTTTAAATTGGTTTCATTTTGAACAACTTCCTTGAATATTCTAAAAATTTTCGAAGCTTTTGACTTCATCTTAAGAAAAAAACCCAGGTCGTCCTTGTGTAGTCATCAATAAACAACATGAAGTATTATTTTCCATCTATTCCTTTTGTTCTCATTGGCCCACATAAATTAGTATGTACAAATTCTAGTGTTTTTTTCATGGAATGTTCCTTAGTTTTGAACTCAACTCTTGTTTCTTTTGCACACTGACATTACACACACATAATGTTTGAAGGATTTGTAATTTCACACATATCACTTAGAATTCATTCTTACTGATCTTTACAATATTGTCAAAGTGTGTATGCCCCAATCTCCTATGCCAAAGCCAACTTTGATTTCCCTTTGTTGAGCAACATCTTTCCCTTCTAATCTCATTTACGATGTATAAGTCATTTGGAGTTCTTATTGTTGTTGCAACCAATTTCCTTAAATCCTTCTTTCCTTATTTCACATTAATTTGAATTGAATACAAGTATGTGTCCTTGATCACACATTTTTCTAACACTTATTCCCAAAAGTGACAAATCTTCCTTTTTCTTTGTTCAATGTTATAATAATTTTTTTTCTCCATTCATATGCTTTGAGCGTCCACTATCAATATAATATTAACTTCTTTTGCTTTGGGCTTGTAGGGAAAGCCCATATTCCTCAACCTTCAAATATTCCTGTTTCTTTTTCCGAGTTCTTAGTTGCTCCCCCATATGATGGACATGAACCTACGTTGTTTCCCTTGAAGGAACTACCAAATTGCTTCTATAATTTATGGCCATGTGTTTAAAATTATTCCATTTGTAACACTTATTTTTATCACTAGGAATGCCAAAATTATTATAATTTCTCTTGAGAACCTACCTCACAAGATTTTCTACCATAACTACCTTCATAGTAGTTCTTGGGATTTTCATAGCTATTTCTAGTATTTCTACCTCTTGCATAGACTCTACTATTTATAACCTTTTGCCCAAAATTATTACAAGAATAACACACTCCAAGAAAAATATTTTGGTACCTTTGTGTAAGTGGTCTTGTTGATGGCATTTTTCCCTCTCAATATGATATTCTTCTTTAATATTATCATTGTTGGATTTTGTGCATCCTCCTTTAGCAACTTATATTCTTCCTTCTCGATAGGACCCTTGAGTGCATCAACATAACTTCATTTCTTTCCTTCATTTCCTATCATCATATAGCTTGAGCCTTTATCAATATTATTTGTTTATATTGTAGTCCATACCTATCAGTGAATTATTTATGGTTACGTATGATTTCATTCAATATTTTGGTACTATTTGTCAATTTTTTTTTGGATGTCCTTCTTCCATAGTTCCTTCCTCAAGAAGACTATCTTAGCTTCTACATTCCCAATTATTCTCTCCTTCTCTTCCAACTATCTCCTGAGCGTTTCTTATAAGATAAGTTAAGTGAATAATCAATTCTGTCTCAAGATCCAATTCTCCTTATTCTTCATGATTTCCTTCATAGTTTTCAAGAGTTTCATTATTAGAATCTAATTCCATGAATAGAAATCTATCAGAATCATGGTCACTATAATCTGGCTTCATCAGATGAGTTACTATCTTCTCTTGAATACAAACTTTTCTTTCTTTTGATTCTTTTCTAATATTCCTTTTATTTCTTATAAATTTCTTCTTGATCACTATCTGACCCCTTTCCAAAAGGATATTTAGAAGCATAATAACCAAGTATTCCACATTCAAAACACTTAAATGGAGGCTTACCTTTATATTTGAGATTTCCTCTTTTCAACCTTCTCACAAAGTTGGCTTCTTATTCAGTGCATGAATCATTGCTATAGTCAAAGTTTGTTTTTGACTTTTTCTTGTTCTTCATTGTCTTATTGGACACCTTAAAACTACTTCCCTTTTGGATGGATTTTCCCTTTTAGTCCTCTTCTCTTCAAGTCCTCTCATCGTATTCATGATCTCATCAACTCAAAGAAAGTAAGTTGCAACACCTTCATCTTCCTTTATCTTTAGGTGTTTAAAATGTCTTCTATATGTTTGAAGCTTGGCCCCTTTGACCTATTCATCTCCTTCATACACATTATTGAGTTTGTCCCAGATTTCCTTTATTAATTCACAATGGATAACCTTGACAAATTTTTATAATGTTAGCCCTCCTAGTATGGCATACATAGCCTTTGAATTATTTTCATAAAGTCTTCTTCCAACCAGATCTATTGGAGTAGAGGTTGGAACCTTTTATTTATTTATAAAAAATTTCCAAACATGAACTCCTTGTGCTTGTAATAAAAATATCGTCTGTATGCTCCAAAAGGAATAATTTTCTCCATCAAACAATGGTAGGCTATGTTTGGTGTATTATTCTTTCTTTTCCATGAGTTTCACCAAGATCTACATTCCAGTGGTTAAAATGTTTCTGAAGGAGTTTGCTATGATACTAATTGTTGGAATATTTAGCAATACTTAGAAGGTGGTGAATCGCTATTAACAATTTTTATCTTCAAGAACTTGTAAATGCATCCATAGGTATAATAAAAACACATAAATATATAAAACAAATGCATTTTCAATTGAAAACCACATAATGATTTTATTAATATATATATTCTTAATACACAAGTCAATATTATTCAAAGAAAGTCTACCCTTTTGGAAGCTACTCCTCTTTCCTTCACAGAGCCACTCGACTTCTTAACACAATAATTCCCTTAATAAATGATCTTTGAACTTGGCCTCCTTATCAATAAAACCATATTTGCATAAAATAGCCTCTAGAACTATAACATAACAATCCTAAATAATAAGGCTTGAAAAACATATATATTTTGAACCCAATGTAGTTTAATTAGTGTTATGATATATGTTTGAATTTTAGAGAACTAATTAAGCGATAATACCCAAGAACCATGCTAGAATAAGAAACCATTTTGCAAATGAAGTATATTTGATTTAATTATAAAATGATGCTATTTTGCTAGAAAATAACACCACCCACCTATCCTTTGCCTTGAATTTACATTGTCTAAGGCATATTCTTCAGTTAGCCTTCTTATACTCTACAACTACAAGAACTTATTGAACAAAAAACATTTATATATGAGGCCATAAATAAACCACATACAAAATTAAGTATCTAAGTAAACAGAATGATGAATTAGCCATAGATTCCCCCTTTCCCTTGGTCATTTCCAACTTCTAATATGGAATCATCATACATTGATCAACGTTATAGTACGACAAAATCGCACATATTACCAAGATGATAGTACAACAAAATTATGACAAAATGATAAATCTTTGTGAAAATATCAAACATTTAAATGGGTTAAGTCATAAAATGCTTTTCTAAGAGAAAAACATGAGTCACCCATCCTTTGTGCTATATTTTCACAAGTTAAGGCATCTTCAACAACTATACTCACACATTACACAAAGAAAACAAATGAACTAGAGTATTAGACCACAAATAAGGCATATAATAGATTAAATAACGAATAAATGTAATGAAGAATTAACCATACATATCTCCTTGACATAAAGAAATGTCCACTCCCATGTAATCATTAGACATAAAGAAATTATTTTCATTTAGGTAAAGTGAAGAAAATGTTAAAAATCTCTTTTACTCTTAAAACTACCTATTCTAGATCCATTAAGTGTATAGAAGCTTTGATCTCTCTTAAAGCTTCATAAATCTAGGTTTAAACGAATCTAGGCTAGTAGTATGAAAATTAAGGGTAGACATTGGTATTTATACCATTAAACCTAAAACCAAATATTTATTATATGAAATAAAAAAATAAAGAAAAAATGATGGCACCCATGGTAACTTAACCAATTTTGCATTAATTAAACGTAAGGAAATGATGAATGATAACTAAAAAAAGGGGTGAGTAATGACAAAGAAATGAAGCAGAAAATAGATATAATAATTTTGTGGTTGACATGGATGGCATTTAAAAGTAGCTAGAAGGATACCATAAAGTAGTCAAGGATATAACATAACAACCCTAAATAATAAGGCTTGAAAAACATAAATATTTTGAACCCAATGTAGTTTAATTAATGTTATGACATATGTTTGAATTTAAGAGCACTAATTAAGCGATAATGCCCAAGAACCATGCTAGAATAAGAAACCATTTTGCAAATGAAGAATATTTAATTTAATTATAAAATGATGCTATTTTGCTAGAAAATAACATGACTCACCTCTCCTTTGCCTTGAATTTACATTGTCTAATGTATATTATTCAATTATCCTTCTTATACTCTACAACTACAACCACTTATTGAGCGAACAAAATTTATATATGAGGCCATAAATAAACCACATAGAAAATTAAGTATCTAAGTAAATCTAATGATGAATTAGGCATACATTCCCCCTTCCCTTTGTCATTTCCAACTTCTAATATGGAATCATCATACATTGATCAACATTATAGTGAAAATAATGAATAATAAGTCTTTAAGGTGTGAACCACAATATTTTTTAAGCAAAGTTCATGGAAAATATCGAAAATCACACATATTAACAAGATGATAGGAAACCAAATTATGACAAAAGGATAAATATTTGTGAAAATATCAAACATTTAAATAGGTTAAATGATAACATGCTTTTCTAAGAGAAAAAACATGACTCACCCATCCTTTGTGCTACATTTGCACAAGGTAAGGTATCTTCAACGCTGGAACTTCTTAGATTCCACAACTATACTCATGCATTACACAAAGAAAACAAATGAACTAGAGTATTAGACCACAAATAAGGCATATAGTAGATTAAATAACGAATAAATGCAATGAAGAATTAACCATACATATCTCCTTGACATAAAGAAATGTCCACTCCCATGCAATCATTAGACATAAAGAAATGTAAGTGAGACACATTACATATAAGAAAAGGTGATTCACATTCATTTATGAACAATAACCCCCATCTTACTTTGTAAGAGAAAATCTTGATTCCTCCATCCTTTGTGCTACAATCCAATAGTGTAAGGTATCTTCACACCTACACCTTCATAGACTATATTACTGTAGGCACTCACTACATAAAGAAAAAAAATATTTAATTATGAGACCATAAATAAAACACATAAAAAATTGAATAAAAAATTAACCATGCATGTCTCCTTGCTATCATCCATTGCCAATTCACATTGAATCATAAGCCATGATAGAGAAACTCAAATGAGACACATTACATCTAGGATAAGGTGATTCATATTTATTTATCAACATTAACCTCCATCTATCTCTTTCATTTTCTCTACATACTAGTGTCCTCTTTTAAGCAACAAACCAAACCAAGCCCAATCTACAAACAAGAAAAAAAGACAAAACAGCTATAACATATCAGAAATAAAACAAAACAAAACAAAAGCATACAAACAATAAGAAAACAACAAAATACTGGAAATATCCTAAATCTTTGTACATAATCCTTCCTACAATTTGGTCTCCTTCTTTGAAAGAAAAGGAGTAGGCATAATTAGGTAAAAATAAATAGAGGAAAAGTAATTTCAAGCATATCTCACAACCAATAATTATCACTAATATGAAAGAAACCATTTGTAGAGTTTGTTTTATAAAATCGAAAATCCAAATTTTTAATAATAATATTAAACTTATCATCAACTTACTTTAAGTTCATTTATACTTAATTCTACATCTTAAACAACAAATATGTTTTAAATTAAATTTACTTATGTTTGGGTAATTACCATAAATGTTTTTTGAGAGAAATAATTTTATTTGTAAGGTCAATATAAGGATATTTAAACATATGGAATACCCAACATCCTAAAATGCAATGGTTGTAGCCACAAGGGGGTATAATATGTGACAAACAAAACAACCATGCCCATGCTCAAACTCAACAAATCAAGAATATGCAAACAACAACAAACAAAATATTGTAAATGTCCTCTCTCTCTCTTTCCTACAGTAAATAATCATAATAAGACATAATTCCAACTCAATTAATAAAATTAAAAATAAAACATAATTATAAAAATAATGTAATCTCATTTAAAAAGTTAATAATAAAAAAAACAAGTCACACAAAAGAGAATAATGAAAATATTGAATTCTTACAATTACTAAGTGTGTTTTAAAGAATTTATTAAGTGAGAGTCTAAAAGCTTTGATCTCTCTTAAAAGCTTCATAAATCTAGGGTTAAATGAATCTAGGCTAGTAGTGTAAAAATTAAGGTTAACTCCTCTCTTTTTTTTATCCATCAAACTATTTTTATTAGAGATTTTCAAAATGGCATAACATACAAAATTTGTCTTCACCACACTCTCATTCTAGGTTGACTATTTCTATAATAAAAAAACAAAAAAAATATCTAAATTTACAAAGAAAAATGAAAAATTACATAAATCACTATAACAAACATAATTATCTAGATATCAATTAGGGTTATCTTATATGGTTGTAAAATCATTGTTATCTTCTCACCTTCAAATCTCTACTAATTATATATATTTTAAAATATATAAATAAACTAAAAATATCATTATGAAAAACAAAATTAAAATTACAACATATCATTTTTTTTCCTAAATTAAAAAAAAAATTATCCAGAGGAAAAAACAATATGCCCTTTTTTATCTTTTAAGATGAGAGCAATCTCATATTAAAAAAACCTAAAAAACTAAATCTTGAGCATTTTCAGAGTTGTCTATGAAAGCACTAACATTGTAACCCTAACACCAGGGAATGCAAAACGCCACTTTTTTCTACGGTGCATCTTTATTTTACTGATTTCTTTCCCTGCAATTTCTTCTCCTTCCATTGCTTCAACTTCTTCTGAAACTTTGCATTGTTCATACCACAGGACTCACAGAGTTCCTGCAACTCATCAGTGCTACCACGGAGAGTGCGGTAATAGGCCTTCATATCTTTGACATACTGCGACTGAGCCTGCTTCAAATTCCGTTCTCTCCGCAGCAGAGCTTCAGGGCATTGCTCCCCCTTGCACACACTCGCCCCCCATGTGATCGTTGGGTTCCCAAAGTTAAAATTCTCTCCACTGAGCAGAGATTCAGCCACAGCGTTATTATTGCTCTGCCCTTCTGGAAGAAATGCACGAAGTCTAGATTTTTCCCGCTCTGTAAGATCTTCTCTCCACGCCTCTACCGTTAAAACGTTTCTGAGATCCTGTAGCGCAAATATTTCTCTGGGCAATTTTATGGTTTCAGCAATTTGAGCTTCCTGTATCTTGTACTTGTTGCTCACACAATGCTTTGTTATACCAATCTCTGGTTCAGGCGATCTGCTTGTGTTGGGCTTGGGCTTCTTGTTTTTGTGGGTATAGCCTTCAATTTTTTCAGAATGCCGTTGGCAGTAGCTCTTGCCCTCCACGCGGGGCTGAGAACAACGCCATTGCCTCCCGTCCGATCGCTTGCATCGTAATTCATTTGCCAAAGCGCTTTCTGCGGTTGCCCTCGGGCTCATGATTAAGTTCTGTGGGTACAGGATATTCTCAGTAATTTCAGAGCAAAGAAAGATAAAAGGGCCAGATATTGTATTGTAATTTCAGAGCAAAGAAAGATAATAAGGCCAGAGATTGTAGTGTGGCCATTGTGATGCAACCCCTTTTTCTATTTATAGTTCAACCTTGCGGGTATTTCTTCCATCTTCCATGGCGGCCGACAAGACGCGTTTGCCAGGTTTTTTTTAATGGGTATTGAGATTGGAGAAGTATTTAGAAATATTAATTTAAAAAAAATAACATTATATAAAAATATTTTATTATGGTAAAGTGTGTGGTGGAAACATTAATTTAAAAGAAAAAATTTGAGACAGTTATTTGGAATAAAATTATATAAAAATATTTTATTTGAGTGATTTTTTCTTACCCGATAATAAGTTTGAAGTTTTATGTTTAACGGTGAGGGGTAGGTGAATTGGTTTTTTATTTATGTTTAACTGTGGTTCTATACTTTTTAGCTTTCATTGGGTGATAAATTTATTTTTATTTTTTATTTAATTGCACACATTAATTTATATGGTTGTGCTTTTTGGGTTTGTACACAGTAAAATGGGGTGATTTTTTATATTTAAAAATTTTGTTTCTTGTTTTTTTTAATGTATATATGTTTAAGTTAGATATTATCTATGAGTTGTAGATTAATTTTCTTGTGTATGGTTTAGTCTACACAAAGTTTTATGTTCAAATTTCATGGGGAGGGTTTTGGAATAGGGCTTCCAAAATTGTAGTAAAATTATTAATAATTATTAAATGGATGATAGATATTTAACTTCCATCGAATATTCTACAATATTATTGTGGCCACAGGCCTCTAAGTAGGGTAGATAGTGAAAACATTTAAATGTTTGCTCAACT
>APFE031671955.1:0-15689 GCA_000404065.3 Pinus taeda | reverse complement strand
TGCTAGAGGATGATGCTGGGTCAGAACAATTGGTTGTAATCCTCTTTGCTATTCTTGATATTAATAAAGCTATTCAAGTTTTCCTCCACATTCTTGTATGTTTGATGATATATGCATTTGTGTGGCCAATACATATCTAGTCTTGTATTGCTTATGATTGTAGATATATGTTCTTTGATAGTATTATGCTTCTTTGATTCCAGAGGTGCTCTTTGAATCTGGGTAAACGAAGGATAAGCGACAAAGATATATCAGAAAGGAGAGGAACCAAGCAAGGAACCAAGCACAAGACTGAGGTTGGTGTCCTTTGTTTCCCTCTTATCTACTTCTCATAAAGGAAAACGAAAGTAGTTTTAATTTGTTTGTTTCTAAGATAGCTACCAGTCTTAGTGGGACTAGCAGCTTCAAGTGGCCACTAGATTTCCTGATAACAACAAGGCTTGCAATTTTCCCATCTACTTGACTTGTAGAGGGTTCTTGTGATCTTAGAATGTTTGTTTCTACTATTTCTTGCACATTTTTTGTTTCAGGTGTATTAGTGGTTTCTTCCTTTATATTCTCTTCAATCTTTTCTCATTGGGTCACCACTTTTCCTAAAATTAGTTCAATTTCCTACAAAGACAGAGGAAACTATTGTAGCAAAGGTAAACAAATTTCCTTTAGAGGCTGAGGTGTAGTTCAATAGGTAGGATAACTGGGATAAATGGCCATTCCAATATTGTGAGTAGATTGGATGGATTTATTGTTGAATACTGGCTAGGCAAGAAATTGTTGTTGGACCATTTGTCATAAATGAAAGTTTTGAAGGGAATAATTTGGTGCAGTAGGGTAAGGGAAATTCCCCTACCGAGGCTAGGGTAGCCAAGGTATTGGAATGTTCCACGTCTAAATTTTTGCATAAGGAAATTGAACATTTTTTTGTAACATGCTTGTAAGATGTGTTTACCATGGCCTTTGAGGTGCCATTGAAAATTCTGAATCTACAACAATAGAGGATTTTCTGGTAGAAGAAGTTGTTGTGGGAGTATTAGTCTGCTTAGGATCAACTATCAAACCCTTCTCATAGTTGTAACCCCTTGTTGGATTCCTTTGTCTCCTTTTCCTTTCTCTTTTACGAAATTCCTCTCCCTTACAAGTTTATTAGTGAACGAAGTGGTGCTCACACCACCATTAAAAATATTTGAAAAGTTTGGACCCTATTCATATAGAAAATTTAAAAACTTCTACTTACCAAACAATCAAGACATGGATTTGGCAAATTCTGATCTCCGTAGGTGCATAGGACTTACCACACATCTTACCACTTGGACTCCCCTAGCCCTGAAAAGTTCAAGCAAAAGATATCATACTAAAACACTTGCAGTATCATCCCTTAGCACCTCCCCAGAAATAATGCAAAATTTTTTGTGAAAATTATAGACTTATAATTTGATAGACATAAATTATGAACCAGGGGTAGGTAAGCTTGTGAGATGCTATGCACGATATGTGCACACTAATACTGTAAGTTTTTGTTTAGGTAAAATCGCACACACATAGCTTCAAAAACTCTTTTCCTCCTTAACAATTGGAAACAAAGGCTATGCAGTGGACTTAATCCTTCCTCTACATCACCTACTATTATCGATGTTGATCAGAAAAATATATTTAGACCAATGAATAATAATTAACTCAATTCACTCATTTCATAAAACAAAATCTTATTCAACAACTCCAAACCATTCATCAAACAAGCTCACATTTAACCATTATTCACAGGTCGCCATGAATTAGAAAAGAGAAATGTAGACTATGTGCTAATTCTATTAATGCATACAAAAAAAATGGCAATAGAACAATTCTACAACTATAGGAGTTGTGAGTAGAGGGGACCCTCCCTTACTCACAACCCCTTCAGCTAAGACATGAGTTACTCAATGAGATTTAATAGAGCATAAAGTATTGTATTAATCTGGAAAATGTTGAATAAAATTCCCCCATTACAAGAAACATAAATGTATTTTATACAAACGTATGAGCATAACTACCTCAAATTAGAATACCTAACACCCTACAATTGTTGGCTAATAATAGTTGAACAACAATAAGCATGATGATTTCAATCCATGACTGAAAGCATGCATTGAACAAACTTCGTGAAACTACTAGAATTATCTTTAAATACGGCAATTTGAGAAAGGAATGAAGATATGGGCAATTTCAATGGCATTTCTGAGGCAACCAATAAGACAACGTCCATATTGGTGACTTTCTCAACAAAACCCATCTCTTCATTTTCTTTGAGGCTGACCAGAACATGCTCAACCATGGATATCACTATAGGAAATCAGGGCGGTTATAGGAAATCTCGGCATCTGCAGGAAATTAGTACAGTTACAAGAAATCATGGAGTAGCAAAAGGCTCAAAACTACTTCAGAAAATGGTTGATCTGCAAAAGATGTGGTCAACTTCTTTGATATTGTAGGTGATTCGATTAGATAATGTTTTAACTTCAAAAATACTTAGGATTTAAAGTGAAATGGTACATATTTAAAATAATTTGCATACCTTCAAGTTCACAACACCTCCTTGGTCAAAATACACAAAAGATGGTAAAAGAGGATGTTCAAGGATTAAGAAATGTTCAGAATAAATGGTTGAAGACCTCAGAAACACCATCAGAAATGGACAAAATTGGGACTCGGCATCCCATATCTTCGACTTTGTGTAGACACAATTATCTAAAAATGGGGGATAATCTAACCAGAGGTTGTCACATACCCCTCCCCCTTCGGGGAACACCATCCTCAGTGTTTGAATCCAAAAACAAAAAATTCATGCTTAACACAAGCATAATGATAGTGGGTTTTATATATGTAGTCGATTTACATTTGAGTTTACACAAATAGTTTCTTACCCAAAACTAAATAGTTATAAAGCTTAGTAAATTGTTGTCATTATGTCTCTAGTGTTGTCCTTAATGGAAACCTACATTGATGAATGTGTCAAATTGTCTATCATTGGTTATTCATGATAATATTTCTACATGTATGGAGTATCATAGGTTGATGTCTTCATGCTAACCAATAGTTTTAGTATAAGATTAATGTTCCTTCATGTGATGTATTCATATGGATTGCTTGTTTGTTTTGGTGAAGGGTTCATTTATGTCATGGACTTATTTGCCAATTGATTTTTATGCATACTTATGGCTTGACAAGGTTACATAGGTTTCATATAGGTCTGCAACTACCAAATAACATGAGGAAGTAGTTGGGAAAGTTCTATACCATAGAAAGTAGTTTTCTCCTATGCTTTGCCCCAGTTGCATAAAGGAAGGCCTATGTGTGTTTCTAGAAGGCTCCAACCACATGAAGGAAGGCTTATGATGGTGTCCATAATTGTTCTAACCAAAATTTACCTTCCTTGTGGGTGTAGCCAGATCTATAGGTAAAAATAAATAAATAAAATCGTTTTGCATGCAGGGGCGAGCTTGATTCAATCAACAATACTTTGCGTTACTTGGCCTATGGTATTCACATTACTACTATTATCCTTTGAGGTCTTTGTTAGAGTCGGTCTAGTAGCCCTCCACCAGAGATCAAAGCTCTTTGCATTTCATAATTAGGTGTCCCATCAGTGTGATCATGTTGCATTCCGTTAGGCATGCCATAACTCTGCTGGAGGAGCTTGTGTCTTTTATCCCCCTCTTGTTTGGCACTGCTGGTTCATGTTTGTCTGAGTGAATAAAGTCTTCAAAAAGTCATTTGTCTTGCTTTAAATTTCCAGGTCTTAGGTCTAGGGTTGAGTCAAATTTTGTCTTGAGAAGTCATAAAGGACCAACAGGCCAGAGGGATGTCCTTAATAAAGCATCATTTCAACAATTTTCACTATTCTACAGCTAAATTTCCATCTTGTTTTCAAAACTCTGTTTTTGAAAAACAAAGGTCATTTTCTCATTTTTTGAAAAATTCTCAAATTTTCAAATTTTCCAAATGTCAAAGTGCATCCTTGGTCTCCTTTGCCAAAGCACCTTAGAAGCTATCCCTACAAAAATTTTCAAAAGAAACCATCAGTTCAACCAATTTTTCAAAGAAAAGAAACCAAAAATCAGAGCCAATTAAGTTCAAAAAGTGTCAACACTCAAAACATTAGAAAGTGGGTTTTGGGCAAATGTAAATTTAAAGGAAGCCTATAAAAGCACATTAATCTTCATTTGTAACTCATTTTCCTCTCAAAAGCTAAGTGCAAACTTGCAAAGGCGATTTCATGAGTTCTTGAGCAAAGTTGGGCAATCTTGGTAGCGCGCTACGCGTTGTGAAGGGCGCGCTACGCATTGGTGGCATGCTACGCGTTGGGGGGGTTCTGGCAGTGCAAGTTTACAAGGGCGCTACGCGTTGAGGGTGCGCTACGCATTGGGCAGAGGGCGCTACGCGTTGGGTATTTCGCCCTATAACTTGCAGCAAACACACAAAACACCTCTCTCAGCTCCAGCAAGATACATGTAAGCTCCTTTCATGGTGGTTTTGTTATTTTTTTCAAAATGAATGTAAAGGAAATATGACAAATATTCCATGAAATTGTAAACAAAAAAACCCTAATGTTGATGTGTAAAATGAAAGACTAAGTTTGTTAGGGTTTTCATAGTGATATGCTGCCCAAGGTTTTCCCATTTTCATCCTCCTTTTTCCCCCCATACTCATCACCATTTCTTTTCAAATTTCCCATAAAATTCCATAATATTTCTCCAAAAAATCTCAAAACCCTACTTAGCCCCAAAAATTACTTCATCCCAAATCCCACACTATCATAGTTTCCTATGTTCTTTCCCTTCCATAAATTCCTCGTTATTTTCATTTCCCCTAATTCCCTCATGTTTCCCTTTCCCTAACAATTCCCTTGTCTTTATGTCCCCTTGGTAACAGCATTTGAATAAAAAGTCAAACAGCATAAAAGTCAAACAGCAATCAAGTGTGTGCACAGTCAACATATACAGTTCAGCAATCCTGTCTTCAAAACCATGTCAGAAACTGAATCAGATTATGAGCAGAGTGATTACAGTGGATCAACACTGGAGGAAGACGTGCCTAGGAGGCATCACAAGGGTGGTAAAGGTGGTCGGCATGTTAGAGAGGAGCCCACTTTTTTGGATTATTTGCAAGCTTGTCCATTTGCACTGTCTTGTTTTCGATACCAATCATGTTTTAAGTATTGTGAGAGGATGTCACAAATTCAACATCACAGGGAATTAGTTTGCTTGTTTGTCCTACATTTACACAATGGCCATGTGAACCTTGCAGGAGTGAACTTCACACTATCACCCGAGGTTGTTGCTCAAGCCACCGGGATACCAAATGTTGGGGAAGAGTGGACCAAGCGCAAGCTACTAGGGAAATTTCATTATCAACCATACATCAAACCCGGATTCATGAGGAACCTTAGTGCTGTTTTTCCTTTCAGATTCCTAAGGGAGGAGTATGCACCCTTGATGAGGCTTATCATGCGCTATTTTACTTGTAAGGGTCGATTTTCACGTTTATATTCGTACCATATCCATTTGTTGATGCATTTTACCCGGGTACGAATGATGAACATTCCCTTTTTCATGTGCCAGAATATAGAGAAGATGGTGCCCGTAGTGCAAAGGAAGAGCCCCTCACAGCAACTCAAAAGTATATATCATTATGCACTGATCGAGATCATAGTGATGCATCAGTTGGCACAGCAAGGTATTCCATGGGAGGATTTCATTTCTCGTGACTTCTTCACAGTGCCACATCCACCTCCTGAGATTGTTTGTGATGAAGGGCCTTCACAACAGTCGGACATTCATGAGACCAAGCGTGTTGATGCTCCAGCATATGTAACATATCAGAAAGGCCCCAGAGCCTTATTTACAGCTGCACGACGAGTACTATCTCCAACCGGGGTGGAAGGGGTCTCGTTGACTTCATCGACACAGCGAGTACTATCTCCACATCATGTGGAAGGGGTCTTTCCAACTTCTTCAGCACAGGTACAGGTTCAGGACAGGGGAAAGATGCCCATGATTGATGAGGGTCCTTCAAGAGGTTAGCACACACATGTCATTGATATTGATACTAGCTCTCCTGCCTCAGAGCTCAAGGAGATCATCCGAGAGAAAAGGGCCGAGAATGAGTCGCTGCACAAGAAATTGCAGATGGAAAAATGGGTGATTAACTATTTAGAGCAGCACAACAAATAGTTGGAGGATGAGCACGAGCTTTATGAGCAGCGGAAGATTCGTGAAGACCGGGCATTGGCCTGTAGGAGACCCGGTGATTTGACACCCATAGATCGAGAATCCATGCTTATTCGGGTGAACACTCACTTGGAAAAGTTGTTGGCGAAAGCCAATAGAGACAAATATATGCTCCGCCACATGAAAAATCATTATTGGGCCTGCATGCATGTGTGCAACGCAAAAATGAAGGTTCTCAAGAGACGATTAGCCAAGGCACTAAAACGGAGGAAAAGGCCTGATCCACTTTAGATTTTGACTGATGCCACCTTGAGGGAGCATAAAACTCAATGATACACCCCCAACTCAAAATTTAGACAATTTGGAGCAATTTTGGTCATTTTTGAAATTTTTTTGTCAAAAACAGGTTTTTGACCCCAATGTGTAGCGCGCCGGGCGCTACCCTTTCGTTGGGGAGGTACATTTCATAAAAAGTTTGCATTTTTGGTTCTTTCATGACAAAATACAGTCGCTCAGTCATGGCCAAGAAATTTCATGGAGATTTGAGCCCCCAAAAGGTCAAAAAACAAGCAAAAAATGACCTTCTGCCACTTTTTGGACACACAGGAAGCAGTCTTGGGAGATTGCAATTTGGGACGGGAAAATGGCCACCAAATTGAAAAATTCCACTTGGGATGGAAAGTAGAGATCCAGACCTTTCCAGCAAGCCCACTTTTGCCTCATTTGGATGCCGGGAAGTACCTCAAAAATGGCCTGAAAGGCGCACTACGCGTAGAGAAATGGGCGCTACGCGTTGGGGAAATTGGCCAGTTTTGCACTTTTAGCTCAGGACAACGCAACTTTTGACCAGTCTTGAATTTTCATGGGATTTTTCACCCTCTTTGATGTAACTAATTTAATTTCATGATTGACATGGCTCTTTTTACCTATTCTAGAAGATTCATTCATAAAATGGCAAAAAATTAATGAATGAATTCGTTTCCAAGTTTATAGAGGCAAGTTGTTTTGATTGCCTAGTTTGTAGTGCTCAGTTTATAATTGGTTGAAACAGCTCCTAGAAGGAGGAGTTCGACCCCTAGAGGTTAGGGAATGGTTTAGCTTGGTCTATATATGTAAGTTTTCATTCAGTAGCAGAGTTTGGACTCTTGGGATAGTCTTGAACATATTTACAGCATTTTTGGCAAAGGAAGGCCAGGGTTTTGCAGCACTACTTGGGATCCATGTGGCTTTATGTCTTGATGGTGTGTTTCTTTCAGTTCTTGTAAGCTATGTATGTGCATCATTATCTTTATTAAATCTTCTCTTATTAAGCAAATGAAGTGTTAAGGTAGAATCCATGAAACTGCCATGGTCTGCCTTTAAATTTGTTTAATATTATATGTTTTCTTCAGTTTAAGGAGAATCCTAGAGACTTATTGCTCTCCTTAGCCTCTCACCTATCTGATCTATCCATATCACTTTATTTAAGGCATCAAAACAATTTCTTATCTTGCCCCAAGTGGACCTCTGCAAAAACTGTGCCTCATCCCCGCACCCAAAATTGCCTTTCCCTTGATTTAAACAAAATCATCAAAAATCAATCCTAAACTCTTTGTACTTAATACCTAGCCTAAAATCAGTCATCAATTTGGTCATCTCGAGCCTTTTCGAATATATTTTGTCGAGTTTGACCCGGAGAGAGCCCTCTCCTGTCCTCGTAGGGCTAGCTACGAGGCTGAGCGTGGTTTGATGTGGCCTTGAGTCTTGCCTTATTTCAGCCTAAGGAGGATTTGAGCGCTAACAGTCTTGATGAGGTCAAAATCCTATACAAAAGGATATTGATCAAAAGCTTTGGGTGTGCAAGTGATGAAGTTTCTTATGAGCTTTCATTGAATAGGGTTGCACCATAACACACAGAGGTGTATTGAAGGAATAAGATCTCATAGATTTGAAATGGTTTGTTGAGAGAATGATTGTATTTGAATGGTCATACTTGTGCATCATTAATGAAATTATGTTTTGCATAGATTGATTGACAAATGAAAAATATTTGAGTTATCTAGTTTTTGGTAATGGTTTTGCTTCCAGAACAGCTGCATTGGGCATAGACATGTTCTAAGATTTGATTCTCAGTCTGATATTGTTGATTAATTTTGTGTTGGGATTGTATGAAAAAGGTTCTTTTAGTGGACATTTTATCTCTTTGTGGACCTATTCTAGAAGATTCATTCATAAAATGGCAAAAAATTAATGAATGAATTCGTTTCCAAGTTTATAGAGGCAAGTTGTTTTGATTGCCTAGTTTGTAGTGCTCAGTTTATAATTGGTTGAAACAGCTCCTAGAAGGAGGAGCTCGACCCCTAGAGGTTAGGGAATGGTTTAGCTTGGTCTATATATGTAATTTTTCATTCAGTAGCAGAGGTTGGACTCTTGGGATAGTTTTGAGACTATATTGTACATATTTACAGCATTTTCTGCAAAGGAAGACCAGGGTTTTGCAACACTACTTAGGATCCATGTGGATTTATGTCTTGATGGTGTGTTTCTTTAAGTTCTTGTAAGTTATGTATGTGCATCATTATCTTTATTAAATCTTCTCTTATTAAGAAAATGAAGTGTTAAGGTAGAATCCATGAAACTTCCATGCTCTGCCTTTAAATTTGTTTAATATTATATGTTTTCTTCAGTTTAAGGAGAATCCTTGAGACCTCTTTCTCTCCTTAGCCTCTCATCGGTCTGATCTATCCATCTCACTTGCTTTAAGGAATCAAAACAATTGCTTATCTTGCCCCAAGTGGACCTCTGCAAAAACTGTGCGTCATCCCCGCACCCAAAATTGCCTTTCCCTTGATTTCAACAAAATCATAAAAAATCAATCCTAAACTCTTTGTACTTAATACCTAGCCTAAAATCAATCATCAATTTGGTCATCTCGATCATTTTCGAATATCTTTTGTCAAGTTTGACCTGGAGAGAGCCCTCTCCTGTCCTCGTAGGGCTAGCTACGAGGCTGAGCGTGGTTTGATGTGGCCTTGAGTCTTGCCTTATTTCAGCCTAAGACGGATTTGAGCATTAACATAGTGGCGCCCATACTGGGGGTGAATTCTCAAATGGTTTTCTTATTGATGAGTTTGTTTCACAAGTCTTAGACGAAGTCTGAAGTCACGCCAGGTAGCTTTCGAAACGCTCATGCTATGCATAAGCGAAAGTAGATAAATGTTGCTTCAGTCGATCTCCGGTTAGCTTGCGAAACTTTGACTTGCAGATCACCCCAGTACCTTTGATCATTTTAGACCTTTGGATGATTGAGTCTAATAAACGATTGGCTGAAATACCTTCAGTCTTTTGATCTCGTGATAAATACACTGGCTTCGAAAAGACATACAAGAGCTAATCCAGATCTGAATCCACCTCCTATTTATGAAAATCCAAATCTGATTCGAAAATTCCTCCGTCAAGAAAGCTCGGCGACTCCATTGGTTAAATCTCATTCATGTACCACACTTATTGAATACCTTGAAGACATTCCTTTTGATGCAAGGTTTGAATTTTCATTGTTCAAGACTAAGTCCGAAAATGCTCTCGATTCTATTGTTCCAAATCCTGACTTCGCTGCAGCTCTTGAATTTGAAAGGCATAATAAACTAATTGACAATTTTATCTTGAGACACCTTCAGACCACCATCCAAGCAGCCAATCTTTTTGAGTTTTTGGAAGCCATATCTGCAAACATTGGATTCACCGTCACGGCATCTACCTCAAGGATTCCTACTGAACCGCCTTTCATTCCTACCATTCCTTTGCAGCCTATAATTACCTACTCTGAATCTACAGCTAATTCCCCTTCTTCATCCCATATTGCTTCTCCTCCGCATACACCTCTGCATACTTCCCATACAGTAGCTGCATCCACTCCGCCAACAACACCGAGAGTAAATCCACCAAGAGCAATGGCTGCTCACTTTGCACCTCTTGCTTTACCTCAGCAATTGCATGATATGCCAGCAGATTACCAAAGTAAAATTCCTTTATTTGATGGCACTCCTCAAAGTGTTTCCGCTCAGCAGTACATAGACAAAATGGAAACTTTTTATGATTTATATGAAATTGATGACGAAGATGTAACTATGCGATTGTTTGTGCAAACATTCGGAGGAGAAGTAAGAAAAGGGTTTAGAGGTTTGGGAGCCAGAAGTATACCTACCTTGGCTGAGATTCAGAAGTAGTTTCTTGATCGTTGGGAACTTAGAAAGGATCCACTCCAAATTAATGCCGAGTACAATAATATCAAACCAATACCGGTGAGTCTGTCCAAGATTATATTATCAGGTTCAATACAGTTTATAATGATATCCCTGATGATTTAAGACCATCTAGAAAATCATCTCTTCTTAAATTCCCGGATGGTTTCGATCTGGAGATGGCTTACTCATTGCCGGATAGAGATCCACCTACTTTAGAAGATATGCAAAAGATCGTTGTCAATGTTGAGTCAAATCTGAACGACAAGAGAGCACGTTTGAAGGCAGAGAAAAGAGTGACTATAAAGGAAGAATCTACATCATCAGAACCACCTTGGCTTCGCGAGATGTTCAAAAGACTCAAACTTGACAAATCAGAACAGCAGATTCGTAATCCAAATTACCGTGGCCAGCAGCAACCTCAGTACAGAATCAAGCAGCGTGAACCAAGAGTACAAGAGCCGGCAGCCCAACAACCAATCAAAACTCCTCTTTTGCATAATTTTGTAACTCAAGATTCAGATGAAGATGCTGATGTAGCAGGGGACCAAAATCACTTCTTTAATCTTGATGATCTGCCCATTTACATTACCGAAGAAGATGAGTATGGAGAAAGTTCAGGCACTCAGCAAGACGAAGATTTTATCTTGGCTAATGATGCAGATTTAGATGATTACCAAAGAGGATATTTGAATGCCTTGTCTACTCAACAAAAGCAGTATTCATTGAGGAATCGAGATGTGCCTATCAATCCCATTCAGAAAAGGAAAGAAGCTACAACACCAAAGATGGATTCACCGACACCGCCGAAGAAAGGAAAAGAGACAATTGATCCCACAACTAGCAAGATATCAGCAGCAGAAAAGACAAATCAGGTAGCTATAATCAAAGATAGAAGAGACATTCCGGTCAAAGAAGTCGACAAAGTTTTAGCATTTAGTTTGGAAAATGAAATTTCCAAATTAAAAATATCTATTCCTTTGACTGAAATCATGAAAAACTGCAGCTACCGAGGTCAAGTTTCTGAAATTCTGAACTTTGATCCCATGCTTGACACGGTGAACGTTGAAGATGATCAGCCCGAATTGATCTTTGGACCAGCACTGGATGGTCAGTCCCCTGAGAGTGATGTTCCTCCCTTTTATATCAGTTTGAGATTGCATGAATATGTCTTGCATAATGCCATGTTCGATTCGGGTGCTTCACACAATTTGATGCCAAAGGCAATCATGGAGAAGTTGGGATTAGACATTACCAGAAAATATCATGATTTATATTCATTTGATTCCAGCCGCGTGAGATGTATCAGGCTCATCAAAGATCTGGTTGTTAGCTTAGATCAAATCCTGGCGAAAAATGTCTTGATGGATGTGGTTGTGGCAGACATTCCTCCACGGTTTGGTATGCTACTTTCGAGATCTTGGGGAGCTACATTGAAGGGTACTTTGCAGTTAGACTTCTCTTATGCAACAATTCCAGTCTTCGGTCAAATGAGAAAGCTATATCACGAGAAAAAGATGAAATATATGATAACTAGTAAAGAGAAGCCGATCAATCATCCTGTAAATTATGTACATACTGATTTGGAGTCATTTGTTTTATTTGCTGATAGTTTTAATGATATAGATATTTAGTTAGTTTAAGCAGAAGATATACCAGAGATCACCGAAAATTTCAGAGAAGTACTACAAAAGGAAAGAGGAGAAAAGCAAGCTATAATGGAGCAAGCAGCTCAAGAAAAGGGGCAGCAAATGGAAAAATTAGAGGCAGTACAATTTTAGCACTTGGAGGAGGATGAAGATGAAGATCGTCTTTGGACCATGGATTTTGATGGCGCAGTAGGTAGTGATGGTGCTGGTATTGGTGTGTGGATTCGAAGTCCTTTTTCTACTCAAGACAAAGTTCCAAGCAAGGTGAGAGTGTGTTCTTATAAACTAGCATTTGATTGTTCAAATAATGAGGCAGAATATGAGGCTCTCATCGTTGGCCTAAAGATTCTTAAGAAACTGAAAGCTAAGAAGATTGCGGTCTATGGGGATTCCGAGCTGGTGATCAAGCAAGTAAAGGGTGAGTTTTAGGCCAAACATCCTCGCATGAGCGCATATCAAAATGTAGTCTTAGACATTTTGAAGTTGTTTTCTGATTATACCTTGACATGTGTGCCTCACCTACAAAATGGTGTTGCGGATGGACTTCCTAAGGCAGCAAGAAATTTGAAAATTCCAATTAATTCTAGCAACAAATTTGAGATTCATGTGAAGCATCGTCCTACCGTCCCAGATAATCAACGATGTTGGCAAGTTTTTCAAGATGATGAAGAGATCAATGAGTTTCTGCAAAATAAGGGTAAGTTCAGAGATTCCTCAATAGATACTGAAAATGATGATGGTGATGACAACATACAAGTAAATCAAATGGATGGGCTACAACTTAAGGACAATATTATTCCTAAAGGTTTGATTCCTTTAGAGGAGCTGTTCGACCAAGATGGTGTGGCCCGCAAACTGACATTGAGACCGATTGAAAAGAGTGTTGAAGAGGTAAACATTGGGACAGCTGGAAATCCCAAGATGGTTAAGTTATCAAGGTCATTATCACCAAAGGTAAAAGCTGAGTATATGAAATTGTTGTCTTTATTCTCTGATGTATTTGCATGGGATTATTCAGATCTGAGAACATATGATACAAATATCATCCAGCATACTATTCCTATTAAGCCAAATCAGAAGCCTTTTCGTCAAAAGTTGAGGAGAATCAATCCCAAACTACTGCCATCAATTGAGAAAGAGGTAAATAGGTTGTATAAGTCAGGAAGCATTATGCCAATTTGATTTTCAGATTGGATATCAAACTTGGTGCCTGTAAGAAAGAAGACAGGTGAGATCCGTTTATGTATTGATTTCAGAAATTTAAATAAAGTATCCTTATAGGACAATTATCCACTGCCCAAAATGGATGATATATTGCAGCGAGTAGTTGGAGCATCAAGGATGTCACTACTTGACATTTATTCAGGTTACAATCAGATTTTAGTGCATGAAGATGACCGTGATAAGACCGCATTCACCACTCCATGGAGAACATTTCATTATGCAAAGATGCCGTTTGGTTTGAAAAATGCAGGAGCTACCTTTTAGCGTGCAATGGATGTGGCTTTCGCCAATGAGAAAGATGTATTTTTGGTTGTTTATCTTGATGATTTAACCATATTTTCAAATTCTGATGAGGAACATTTGTATCATTTGAAAATTGTTTTCCAAAAGTGCAGAAAATATGGCATATCGTTGAATCTGAAAAAGAGTCTTTTTTCCATGGATGAGGGCAAACTACTTGGTCACATCATATCTAAAGACGGCATCCGTATTGATCCAGTACATGTTGAAGCCATTCAACAAATTGAACAGCCCCGGAACAAGAAAGAAATTCAGTCTTTCAATGGTAAACTCAATTTTCTGCGTCGTTTTATTCCAAATCTAGCAGAGCATCTAAGAGAGATCACAAGCATGCTCAAAAAGGACAGCCAGGTAAAGTGGACCGAATAGGCGGTTAAATCATTTAATCTAGTGAAATTAGCTCTTTCTACAGCTCCTATTTTGATCAGCCCCGACTACACTCAAGATTTTATTTTATTTTCATTTGCTTCTGAGCACACTTTGGCAGCTGTGCTAATGCAGAAGAGAGAAGGTGTAGAAAAGCCCATTGCCTTTTTCAGTCGCATAATTAGAGATGGAGAATTGAAATATAACATCATTGAGAAGCAAGCATTGGCGCTTGTAAAGGCCTTGAAAGATTTCCATGTGTACATATTGCATTCTCATATTCTAGCTTATGTTCCTAACGCAGCAGTCAAAGATGTTTTAGTACAAGCAGATCCAGAAGGGAGAAGGGGCAAGTGGATTGCTGCGTTGTTAGAATATGATGTTGAAATTAAACCCACCAAGCTGATCAGTCAAGGACTCGCGAAGCTAATGGCTGAAACAAATCTGCAAATCCTAGACATAAATTTGATTGCTGCTATGTCTGATGAAGATGAGGAGAACCCATCCATTCAGGTATCTGAAATGTTTCTTTCTTCCCCATGGTATGCTGATATTTTATATGTACTTCAGCATTTATCTTCACCTCCTGGAATGCCAAGAAACAGAAGTAGAACATTGAAATTGAAGGCTGCTAAATTTTACATTCTTGATTCAGCATTGTTTTGGAAAGACCCTGGCGGGATGTTATTAAATTGTTTGGTAGAGGATGAAGCCGAAAGAGTCGTAGAAGACTTTCATAGAGGAGACTGTGGAGGTCATTTGTTTTGGAAGACCATGGCAAACAAGATACTAAGGGCAGGCTATTATTGGCCTTCATTATTTTAAGATGTATATAAAGCAGTTAAAAATTGTCACGAATGCCAAATTTTTCAAGGAAAGCAGAAGCTCCAGCCTTTGCCTCTCAAACCAATTGAAATCAGCACACCTTTTCAGCAGTGGGGATTGGATTTCATTGGTGAAATTCATCCGGCATCATCAGGACAACATCGATGGATATTGACTGCCATGGACTACTTCACAAAATGGATTGAAGCAATTCCTACTCGACAAGCTACGGATGCGGTAATTATTTCTTTTCTCGAGGCTAATATTTTGTCACGCTTTGGATGTCCAAGTAAGCTAATCACAGATAATGCAGCAGCGTTTAAGTCAAAAAGGATGATTGAGTTTTGTTATAAGTACAATATTAGTTTGGGACATTCAACCGCATACCACCCTCAAGGAAACGGATTGGCGGAGTCATCTAACAAGTCTTTGGTCAATATCATTAAGAAATTGTTGGAAATAAGCAAAAAGGGTTGGCACAAGAAGTTGATAAATGCATTATGGGCTGATAGGGTGAGTCAGAAAAAGTCTATTGGTATGTCTCCTTTCGAGCTGGTGTACGGAACAGACACGGTTTTTCCCACTTCACTTGTTGTCCCGGTAGTCAAATTGCTTCAAGAAGCGGGTAGTGAAGAAGATCCTATGCAGAGAAGAATAAATCAGATGATTCATTTGCAGCAGACACGGGAGGAGGTATTTCAAAACACTTGCAAATTGTAGGAGCGTATCAAAAGGATTTATGACCGGAAAGCAAAGGCAGATACATTTCAGCTGGATGAGGTTGTTTTAAGATGGGATGCTCGTCATGAAGACAAGGGAAGGCATGGAAAATTTGAAAATTTGTGGAAAGGACCTTATAAGATTGCAGCATATCGTGGCCAAAACGCTTTCCTTCTCAAAGA
>APFE031671954.1:4937-25401 GCA_000404065.3 Pinus taeda | reverse complement strand
ATAGCACATATCTGGTTGCGTGTTCAAAAGATAGATCAATGAATGCACCAGTTGCATATAAACGGTAGAATCTACCTCTTTAATTGAAGTGGCATCCTCCTTCCTCCAGTTGGTTGCTATAGGTATCTCCATGGGTTTGTAACTCTCCATGAAGAATCTTTGTAGTATCTCATTTGCATACTTTCCTTGAGACACAAACAGTTCCCCATCGCCTTGCAATAATTATAATAGGAGGAAGTAGTGCTTGAGAGCCATGTCCTTCATTTCAAGTTCCCTTGAGAGGTCCTCCTTGCAAGATCTGATCAACTACTCATCACTAGTTAAAAACAAATCATCAACATATAAGACAGTAATAAGCAATTTACCTTCTACCAAGATATGATAGAGGTTCACATCTACGTCACTTTCAGTGAAGCCCAAACCAGTGATATAACTATTGATCCTGGTGTACCAAGCATGGGGTTCTTGTTTGAGATCATACAAGGCTTGTTTGATTCTGCACACATGAGACTCTTGATCAAATGTGTCAAAACCTTCTAGTTGCTCAATGTACACCTCCTCCTCAATAACCCCATTGAGGAACATTGTTTTTACATCCATATGGTGGATCTTCCACCCCATTTGCGTAGCCCATGAAAGAATTGATCTAATGGACGAATATTATCCTACAGGAGAAGAAGTTTCCTCATAGTCAATTCTTTCAACTTGATTGAATCCTTTGGCCACAAATCTGGCCTTATACTTCTTTATGCTTTCATCTTTTGCATGCTTTACTTTGAAGATCGATCTTGAACCACAACTAATTTATCTTCTAGTCTTGGGAACACTTCCCAATCACTGTTCTTTACAATGGATTTGCATTCCTCCACCATTGCATCGACCTGTACAAGTTACTCTATTTCTTCTTTAAAAGAGGATGGATCATTCTCTATAAGATCAGTCATTAGAGACATGTAGCCAATGTATCTCTCAGGTGACCGTCTTTGCCTCCACAAATTTGAAGGAGCTCCCACATTCTCGCTCCTATCCTGCACAAGTCTATGAGCTTCCATGGCTATTTTTCTACCTTCTATGGATGGTTATGCTTGAGTGGATGTCTCCACTCTACTCCTCACTTTGTGGTTACTCCACAACTTCCTGAGGCTCCTCCTTTAGATCTAAAATCTCCTCTTCTTGTGGCATCTGAAGATCCCTCTCAAGAGAGCACCGCATCACTTTCTCCTCATCACAATTTACATCCCTTCACACAACTATCATTATGAGGGATGCAAATTACACTTAGTAGTTGTGAGGAGTTTCTTTTCAATGAACAAATACTCCCAAATATGTTTTTGGCTCAAGCTTCTTCCTCAAATATTTGGAGACATTGTAGTAAACAGAGGCTCCAAAAATCCTAAAGTGTGACACATTTGGATTTCTCACCGAGAAAGCTTCCTCCTGTGTGATCATACCAACAATTCTATGAGGACTTTGCTTCTGCAAGTAGATTGTTATTTTTCATGCCTTTGCCCACAAATGTAGTAGTAGGCCTTGGTCATGTAGCATAGATCGCACAGTTCCAACAGGGTTGTGGTTTTTTCTCTTAGCTACGCCATTCTGATGCGAGTTATGGAGTGTTGTCAGCACTCTTTGAATGCCTTATTTCACACAAAGATCCTTGAATTCATTCAATACATACTCACCTCCATTGTCACTCCTCAGAGCCTTCACCTTCTTATCAATTTCTTTCTCAATTAGTGACTTGAATTCTACAGACTTTGATAATGTCTCATCTTTGTTCCATGTGAAGAAGATCTAACACTTCTTTGAGAAATCATCAACAAATATAACATAGTACTTATTTCTGGTAGTGGCGGCTATCGAGAAAGGTCCATAGACATGAAAGTGGACTCTTTCCAAGGCTAATGTGCTTTGATTTCTAGATCATAGAATGTGGATTTCACATACTTCCCCAAGGTACAACCCTTGCATACATCTTGCTGCTCAAGTGCTTCTTCATGGAGGCTCGTGGTTATTTGTTACATAATATTCAAGGCACCATGATGAAAATGGCCAAGCTTTTGTGCCAAATTTCACTGACATCGTGGCTCTACACTTTCTCTGCCTTACTGCTTAATGCAATGTAAAATTCCACATCCAACTTATACAAGATATTCACATGAACCTGGATCTGCTTCACATGTCCAATGGTTATGTGTCTCAGGAATGATTTCTCTTTTCAGAAGATCACATCATAACCACACTCCTCCAAAACTACTACAAACATCAAATTTTTCTTTAGACCTGGAACAAATATGGAATCCTTGAGTCTGAGAGGGGATCCTGACTCCCTCTAAAAGGTGACTGTACAAATTCAATTTTCATTGTACCTTCCATTATCCCCCAGATCAATATGCATATGGAGATATTTATCCTCCAGGTCATTGAAAGACTCTCTACACATTGTAATATGGAATGAGGCACTAGAATCCAAGTACCACACGCTCCCCATCACTATGCTAGCCATGCATATGATAAGGGTGAAGTCAAGCTTGAATTGAAAAGCCAAGGCTTCACCCATTTCTCCTCCTAAGGTATTCTTGCTTGAATTTTTGTATGGACACTTCATGGCATTGTGATTGAATTCATGAAAACTGAAGCATTTGATTTTGGACAAGTCTTTCTTCTTGCCACCTTGGCTGGATTCTAGTTTGGTTTGAGATTTCTTCCCTTTTCCCTTCTTTCCCTTTTCAACCAATGAAAATTTTTATTTATCCTTGCCCTTCGATCAGGTTCCATATCTAGTATTTTGCCTTATCTCCTCTTGTACCAAATCAGACCATAAGCATTCCCAGTTCTGTAATTTATCCCTCCCATTCACTAAGTCCTCATAGTTGTTATCCCCTACAATTTCCTAGGCCGAGGAGGAGATCGGAAGAGGTAACCTTGAACCACTTTCAATTTAATAACTAGCCATACTGAACCAGAGAGGGATCTCTCTAAGGATTTGTCAATGAATAACTGAAAATAAATAAGTTTTAGGCTAAATATACAAGTATTGTTTGAGTATTTAAGAATTTAGGGTTTTTTAATTTGTTGGACTAGGGATTAGAGGAGGTAATTAGGTCAAGGCCTCAAGTGTACAATAACAGGTATAAAGAGGAGATAGATATCAGTTTGTTATGGTGAACTTAAGATTTCATTATTGTGGTATAGTTATGAGATTTTAGGAGAACATAATGAGCATGTATAACCATGAATTCATTAGTTATAGAAGAAAATAAAACACAAGCATGATTTTCCACATAAACAGAGCTTAAATCTAAGAATTATGTCTATATGACTACAAAGAAAAACATAAGAAGAAGGTAAATCATGAAAATAGAAGTGATTTCATCAATTAGGAAATGATCTGAAAGGAAAACAACACCATAGACTCACTGAACAAGTATTCCTGAAATATAGATGCAATTGTTCCTTGATTAGTTGTAAGACAACATAAGATACAAGCCTCTCCACAAAAGTCCATGCCTTCTTACTGAATGATAAATCATACACATAGACTCAATCAAATAGCTTCCCCACCTTTGGGAGTCAAATTCCTAAGTGGTGGAATTGTTTCCAAGATTCTCTCAACTAACAGGTAAGAGTGAGAAGGCCAAATACAAACTCTTCTCTTAGACTTTGTTTTGCGTTTTTCTTCCTTTATGAGGCCTAATTAACCATAAAAAACAACCTATCATGTATATTTATTCATTATTACAACATCTAAAGCTCGAACTATTAAAGTTACATCATGAGTTTGACTTTGACCAAGTTAAACTAAAACCTAGGAAATTACACAGTGAAATTTTAAATAAAAACTCATAAATTCGCAGAAGCGCAGTGCCAGCTTTGAGTCCACTTTTAGGTGTCTTCCTAAAGTAAAAAATGCGATCTGAGAGAATGGTCAACTAGCCTATCCTGTCTAGTTTCTATAACACCTTGAATTTTTGAAAATTACCCATGGGAAGGCCTTCAAACACTCATTCCCCCAAGGTGTATCTGGAAGTGCAGTGCCTGTCAAAAAGAGTGGCAGAATGATGCTTTTTGACCCATTTTTCTCAAAATATGAGCTCTTTATGAGAAATCTTATGAAATGGGTTTTGAGAGGAGGTTATCATATTTCCAAAAATTTAAGCCACTTGTCATTTGGAGCCCTGAGGAACTATTATTAGCCCAATTTCTGAATTTGGAACCAAAATTCTCAAAAAACAAAAAATGCTCAGAAAACCTTCAAAATTGGTCATGAATTGAAATATGAGGTATGTCATGCCCTCATGGATGCTTTAGCAAGCATCTCCAAATTATCCCTCTCATTTTTGTCATTTAGGGTTTCCTTTAGCTTGTTTTTCAACTACTTGAGTTTGATGTTGTAAATCATGTTTCTGGCCTGATAATGATGGGTCATGTGCCTTAATAGTTGATTATCCCTATTGGATTTGTCAAGAAGCTATTATAAGTGGTAATTTACCTTACTTAACCAATACTCTCTATCCTCATTGACCTCCAAGCCAATTTTATCTTCCACGTCTAAGTCTTCATCTAGCAGGTTATGCTCTTTCTCTTCCTTCAATGCTCTTTTGAGCTCTTTGGTTATTGGTTTCCTTTTCTCAACTTTCTTTTCATGTTTCTACTATTCACCAGGTTCCACCACTACTTTACCATTGCCTCCTTGCTACAGTACTGTTACATAGTAATTTGTCACCGCCTTCACTCCCAGTCCTTCTACTGTGTCATGTGTCCAAGTCAAACTTTCTCATATTGAACAAATGCTCTCTTATGCTGCCAATTGACCCACTTTTCCTAAGTTATCTGCCTCATCGTGACTATGGACTTAATATATGCACTGAAAGGCGCTCACAAAAAGTCTATCTGTGCTGCTAGCGTGGAAGTACATCTGATTCCCGCAATGGCCTGATTTCATGCACCAGCGCAGGGCTATTTGTTATCTTTAGCGATGATATGAATGGCTACATTTCTCACTAGCGATGTCGGTGCTGAAGCTTAGTTATGTACCCCTGATGATCCAGATTGGGCGAATTTGTTCCAACATTTGACCTTCTGGATGACTCTAGACCTGGTCGTTGGCAGAGTTTGTGTCACCCTTCCTTCCCTGGTGTGGCAGTTTCGTCAATTGTGCTATCTTCCTTGGTGATAAGCTCTCTCTTCCACCTTTCATGGAGGATCCTTCTCCTATTTAAACACTCACCTTTGATATGATTAGTTAGTTGGTAAATTCTTGGATTGAGCAGTGTTGTTAGTTCTTTGAAAGATAGCTGGTGTGAGTGTGATAAGTGTGAGAGTGTTGCTAGTTTGGGGAAGGTTGTGAAGTGCCCTTGATTTTGTGTAAAACTTGTGAGTGAGAGAGAGAGACTTGTATGTTGGGAGATCCATCTTCAAAGAGTGAATGCTTGAAGAAAATACTGGTTGGATCCCTTTGAGAAGGCTTGCGAAGTCAAGACTTTGGTTGTAAGCTTACTCTTATTTCAATATTAATGCAATCAATGATGTTTTCCTATGCCTTGTATGTAATGTACTTGATAGCTCATGACTTCTTGACTTTGTGAGTAAATAGTTCATTGTTGTTTTCTGGTTATGTGCTTTGTTGTATTTCCTTTGCTTTGTTTCAGGTTGATTACTCATTGAGGAGAAGGAAGCGAAAGCTGGAGCAGTGCAACGGAACTCCATCGACCATCGGTTGAGGTAGGCCTCCAACTTTGACTATTTAAGGAAAGATATTGTTGATCTGTCCTTGTTTATGACTAGACCCACTCTAGGGCTAGAGGGGTTGCCTCTGTCCGCAGAGGGAACACTTTCCAGCATCACAAATTGGTGACTCCACTGGGGAGTCTATCCTATGTTCTTCTCTTTGCTCTTGTTTTGATTTTGATCTTGGTCTCTCTTGAGTTTTGGGGATTAATTATCAGTTTCTTAGATCACCTGGGTTGATCTGGGAGGTCCTTCTATTGTCTGTTAGCTTGGCTATTTTTTGTTTGGGAGTCTTTGGCTCGTTTGCATTTGTTTTGTGCATCATCATGGAAATTATCTTAACAGTCGCACTAACATTGCGACCACTCTTTCGTAAATTCCTGTGCATCGCGGAATAACACCACACAGTCACGACGATCTTGGAAATTGGATCATCGTGGGAAACATGTGTACTTCCGTGCTGAGAGCGCTTTGTTGCTACAGCTAGCTGCTTATCATCGCTAGTTTCTAGTGTTGCACTCGCGATGATACCTATAGAATTGATTTTTTCAATTCTACCTCCTGAGTTTTCCAGTCCCCTTGATCCCCTGTCTTTTTTGCTTGCTCAAGCATTTGTTTTTCATTGTTTATGGTCAAGGCCCTCTTCCTTTGGCTTTGTTGGATGAATCTTGATTTTTGTCCATGTGACCTAGTCCATTATTTCAAGTTCCTTGAATCAATTGTCTTGGTTGCTAGTTTGTTCAAGATTCATTTGCAGCTCTCTTATTGGTTTGATTGAGCCTTCCTCATTTTTGTTTCTGGCTGATTTTTAGTGATAGTTATTGAACTAGCATTTGGTATTGATTCGATCTCTTTTCATTACTGAACATAGATCACAATTGTTTGGATCAACTAGTTTTTTCATACTTGCTTGTTTGCTTCTTTGAATTTAAAGCATTAAAAATAAAAAAATTGCATCCATTTAGTGTGCGTAAGTGAAAGTGAATTTGCATTTCAAGGTTGCATATTGGAAAGCAAATGATAAAATCTCTCGTTAGTAGTTCCCATGAACTGTAGGAATTGATGTTTGTATGCATTGTGTGGTTGCATTTGTTAGGCTTGGTTTTCTTAGTTTGGGGATGACCTCTCTACCATCTTGTAGGTAGGTGTTCATTGAAAAAAAAAGGATATTTCATTCATTCTAGCTGCATCTTAGGATTTGTTATATACATACGGTAGGGCCTTACAGCTGAAACATAATTCAAGATCAACCTTAAAACAAATTGAATAAATCTAACAACGCATTGGAACATAACACTCATTATTTAGAGGTCTAGGCTAGAGATGTGCTTTGGCATCGTTAAACCTAGTCACTATTGTTTCCACTCAAGGTTGGGTGATTCCTCCTTCTGTGACTCAATAGCGGTCTAGTATGGAATTGTGCTCCCACATACCATCGAGTATATATTGGGAGACCCCACTAGGTTTATCGTCCTTTATCCCTAGGAAGCCATGTCTGCCACCTTGCAAACTGTAATGCATCGAACACAACATTCGGGAAGATTGACTATCGTACAGAAAGTCCTTGGTTTTCATATGACTGCCAAGGTGTATATGCAGTTTTACGGATTGTTTGGTAAAAATTTTGCCTAGTTCTCTAGAGTAGTAACTTTCGCTCCTTTTCGAGCTCCCTAAAAGAAAAGGTTCATCTAAGCACTTGTCACTTCAGGCTCATTAAAAATTCGAAGGTGACTAGAGTCATCTTTTGGTCCTTTTCTCGACTCTTTAAATATGAAAAGGTCAAGTTTTGTTCCCATGTCTTAAAATTTATTTGGCCACGTTCACATTTACCCAGTTAGATCTTGTTTGTGTTTAGTTTGAGTAGGGTCCTTTCTCGTTAGTTTTCCTAGGATTTTGAATCGAATCATCCTGGCAGAATCACCGATCCCGTCTCTCGTCCCAAGTGACCAAGGGTCTCCTTCCTCTGTCACTCCCGAGGTACTGGTTGTTAGTGACGCTCTTCCTGTTATCCTGTGTGTCCAACCACTTAACTCTCACACCCCAGAGGACAAGTCTTACGACATTCAGTGGAACCCTATTTGGGAGCCTTCTGAGGAAGACTTTCCTGCTACTCCTCCTAGTGCTGCGATCCCGATGTCTTCCTCTGACATGGATGAGACGACTCCCGTCTCTAGTGAAGAATCCTTTATATCGGAAAGTGAAATACCTATTCCTACGGAAATAGGAACTTCACCTTTCTGTGAAACAAGAACTTTACCTTTCCATGTTACTTCCCTTGGTGTCACATTGCCTTTAAGGTATAATGCTTTGGTAGACATAATTGGTTCCAGGTCTCCCCTTTCGAGTTCCATATGGTCTCGTACCGTCCCTCCAACTTCACAGTCATTCACCCCTCAAATTCACAATGTGTCCATCACATCTGTTCTGACCATGCCAACTATTTGTGTGGCTTCTTCAACCACTATTGTCAATTCCGACACTGCTTCTTCAGTGGTTACTACTATTGTCAAACCTTCTGCTAGTCCTACTTATCATAGTGGCCCAATGGAAGGAGTTGTTAATCCCACACTAAGTGCCCCACCTTCTTCTGGTTCCATTCCAATAGGGGAGGAATATGATCAATATCTACAAGCTCTTCGAAATCCAGATCCTCAAAATCCATTTAATTATTATAATTCTCATGGAGCTCACATCTATTACCCCGGACCCATACTGTCTCAACCTGTAGTTGAGGTCACGGTTCCATTGTCAGTTGCTTGGGGCACCACTGGTTATCATGGTGGCCAAGCATCACCCGCAAATCTTCAAGGGCCGTCATATCAAGGTCAGCTGTCTTACGGGTAACCTTATCCAGGGCAACCTGGAGGTCCACAAGGACAACCCTTTCAGGGACAACCTTTGGCCTTTGGTGGTTCTTCTTTTACCTATATCGAGCAACCTTCTGGTAACCCTGGACAACCTTACATGTAACAAGGTCAACCCAGTATCCAGAAAGGCTACCCCTCTAGGAAAGTTGGTCAACCTTACGTTCAGCAAGGCCAACCCACTGCCCAGCCTAGTCAACCATCTAGACAAGGTGGTCAGTCTCAAAATCCACCAGTACAACCAACTGTCCAGTCTACTCAGCCATCTGGCCCGTCAGGACAACCCTCAGTTGTGCAAGGACAACCCACTACCTAGAAAGCTCAATCTTCTGGGCAAGTGGCTCAACCTCAATCTCAGCTTGGTCAACCTTTTGGCTAGATGGCTCAGCCTCAGTTCACTCAAGGACATCCATCTAGGCCTGCTCAATCGGGCACTCAAATGATGGTTTCTTCTCAAGCGCCACCTGGTTTTCAACCCCAGTTTGGGCTCCAGACCCAATTTAGTCCTCAAATGTAGGTTGGATCCCAATCTCAACCTACTTATCAAACCTAGCCTGGCTACCAGGCCTAGTTTGGAGCCCAGCTGCCTTATCGTACCCAGCAATCCCAAGGGCAAGCCCAATTTACCCCATATCAAAATTATCAACAGCTGTAGGTAAATCCTTATCAGAACTTCCAGCAACCCTATGTTGCTCTTGCAGGCCAAGTTGGTAATCAGTGGAATGCTGGGGGGCAAGTCCAGGGTCAACCGTCTAGTTACAGCTATAACCCCTATGGGCAAAGTTCCTACGGAAAAAACCCTTATGGGCCGAGTTCGTCTGGACAAAACCAATGGGGGCAATAGACAGCTGGGTGGAACTCTGGCACTACCTCCTACCCACGGCCGCAAATGTCCTTTAATCCTCAGTTACCCTTCTTAGTGACGTTGGAATTACCGGACGTGTCCAAATTGACAAATGATCCCATTCTTCATAATCCGTATTGGCCACCGGTTCCAACTAAAATTCCAGATGACTGTCCCAAGTTTGATGGTAAAGCTGGAGAAGACCCCCAGGCTCATGTTATGACGTATCATCGATGGTTCTCATCAAACTCATGGCTTGATGATTCAATCTGACTTTTCCTTTTCCAACGGACTCTCACTGACTCTGCTGCTAAGTGGTATATTGAGTTAGCTCGCGGATCCTTTCAAGACTTTAACTCGTTAGCTATGGCATTATTAACTCATTTTCAGTTGCCGATTCACTATGAAATGGGCACACATCTCCTCACATCCTTAAAACAAACACAGCCACACATATCTCGGATCATAATCAGGAATGGAGATGATGTCGCCATTTGATTAAGTTTTGGATTCTCAATCAGCTCTTGACAGACTGGTTTAGAACTTCACTCGTCGGTCCAAGAGCTCGGTACATTGCTATGGGGGCATGTGTAACTAAAGAGCAAGCTATTGCGCGTGCTTAGTACCTTGACTTGGTTTATTCCTAGTCCAGTACGTTATATGATTATTTGGTTTATTCCTAGTCCAGTACGTTATATGATTATTTTCCTGATGCTCCGAGACCCGGAACTTCCAAATCTCCGCCGACACCCTTTGTTGACAGTGTCATCGGTTCTGTTAATCTGCCTTCTAAGAATTCTTCCACAAACCCTAGGAAGCAAAAGTCAAATGCTTCAACTGAAAATACTTCTCAAGGCATATCCAATTTTGGTAACACTTTCGAGGTGAATGCCATCCAGTCCACCATGGAAAACAAAGCCTCGAAAGGGAAAATGAAGGTAAAAGGGAAAAATAAAGCTAAACAACCGAAGCAGGATTCCCCTAAACGTCCACACGAGGAAGGTACCAAACATAAGCCTAAGTATCCTTGCCTTATCTGTGATGAGGATCACTATACCAAAGACTACCCAAGGTGGTCTGAAGTTAGTCGTTTGCTGAAAGGTGCCCCTAGAACTCTTGCCATGCTCAAAGAGCCTTTTCCCTTGCAACAAACTCAAATGGTGGCTGATCTGTCTCAAAAATCTTCTCCCTTTGGTTCTCAAGTATTTATGGCTAGGATGATTCCTGTCCATATTAGTACTCGGGAAAAAGAGTATCCGCTGCCTACTGGGAAGGAGCCTGAGGTCCCCTCTAGTGCTCCTTCGTCCAGTTCTGGTCCCCTTCATATTGAGTGACCTAGCACTGAAACGGTCATCCGACCCCCTCCTAAGGGCGTGCTCCAGAAATCTTCGTACAACCCCAATGCTCATGCTGCTCAGCACTATAGCATCGTTGAGGACTTAGCTCAAGCTCCATCAGCTACGCCCACATTAGAAGTTATCCAGAGCTGCCCCTCTCAGAGGAAGCCTTTGCTATCGACCATTGGTGGCATTGACCCAGCCGACTCAGATTTGATTACTTTTGACCTTGAGAGCCATATACCGAGGTTGCCTCACCAAATTGTCTTCCTTATTCAGGTCATCATCAATTCCAAAATGATTCATCGTATTGTCATTGATGAAGGTGCTTCTACTTGCATAATGTTTGTTGCTTGTTGGAAGGCTATTAGTTCTCCGACTCTGAGCCAGTCTCCTATGACTTTGGAAGCATTTGATGGGAGAGAGTCTCGCCCTTATGGTATACTCCAATGCTTTCCCATTAGATTGGAAGGAAAGATGGTCAAAGTAGAGGTTGAAGTTGTTGATGCGGATTTAACTTACAACCTCCTTTTAGGACGGAGCTGGACATATGCCATGCGGGCTGTGGCCTCATCTTTATTTCATGTCATTTGTTTCCCTCATCAGGGGAAGATTGTCACAGTAGACCAGCTGTCTTTCTTCACCTCTTCCTCCGATGGTAATGTGTCCTTTGTGGAGCATACCTCAGTCCCTCTTGAGAGTGTGGGTGCTGGACTCTTTAAAGATCCTACCCTTATGGGTGTTTTCTCACTCCCACCTCCCAACATCGCCTCCATCAATATGATTTTTGTTCGTTCTGATGCATGGGTTCTTCCTCCTCTTGATCAGGTAGAATCCTGGGGTGATGAGATGCCATTAAGTCCTACCGAGCTCAACTATGTCGAGATTGTTTTTGTATCGCCTCCATTCTTTGAATCTGCTCCTTCGAGCAGAGCTCTCAACTCGTACGTTCACTCCCCTTGGCTTGGAGATAGTGCTTCTTCAGACCCATTACAGGAAATTTTCCTACCGATGAAGAGATTATTGAGACCATGTCTTTCAAGGAACCCTCTTGGTTTGATCATCACCATCGTTCCTCGTTTCTCCCTACCAATCGAGAACTGCTTACTTGTCTTGAGCGGTTTTCTTCTTGTTTTCCATTTCAGCCTCTTCAAACACCTATCCAGATTCATCAAGTGTCTTCTGAAGGGAATATGGGAAACATCACGCAAACTCAGCCAATTGACATCTCTATTAAACCAGGGATTGTCGAGCATATCCATGTTGGAGTAACTTGTACTCCAAAGGAGATTCAACTCTATCCAAGTCTTTTTTGTGAATTCCATGATGTGTTTGCTTGGTCTTACAAAGAGATGCCCGGCATCGATCCTAGCATCGTGGTGCATGAGATACCTACCTATCTGGGTGCTAAACCTGTTCGACAACATCTATGCCCCGTGCACCCCCAACAGGCTGCAGCTATTAAAGCGGAAGCTGAAAAGCTTCTGAAGGTTGGTTTTATTTACTCCATCCCACTCATAGATTGGGTCTCCAATATTGTCCCTGTCACTAAAAAACAAGGCACTATCAGAGTATGTGTTGATTACCGTGATGTTAATTGAGCCTGTCCCAAAAACAACTTCTTTACACCCTTCATTGACCAACTCATTAATGAGTGTGCTGGAAGTGAAATATGCTCGTTCATGGACAATTTTTTTAGTTATAACTAGATTAATATTGCCCCTGCCGATCAACACAAGACCACTTTTATCTGTCTGTGGGGCACTTTTGCTTATAAGAAACTCCCTTTCGGCTTAAAAAATGCCGGTGCCACCTTTCAACACACAATGTCTTACGCATTTCATGATATTCGACACATTGTGCAACCCTACCTGGATGACCTTCCGGCTCATTCAGCGAACCATCAAGACCATCCGACCCACCTTCGTGAAATTTTTCTCCATTGTAGACACTATCGTATCCGGCTCAATCAGCATAAGTGTGTCTTCTGTGTCAAGTCTGGCAAACTTCTCGAGTTCATCGTCTCCCGAGAGGGTATCCGTTTGGATCCTCTTAAAGTCGAAGCCATTCTGAATCTTCCTCCCCCTGCTTCTTTGCAACAATTGCAGAGTTTGCAGGGAAAAGCAAATTTTCTACGATGATTCATTCTAAATTATGCCGAAGTGGCTAAAGGCTATACGCGGTTGAAAATGCGACACCCCTTTTCATTGGGATACCGCTGCACAAGAGTCATTTGAGCACCTCAAGGCTCTCCTTATTTCTTCTCCTTTGTTATGTCCCCCTGATTATCACTAGGACTAGACTCTTTACTTAGCCACTACTGATAACACCATCGGCATGGTTCTAGTTCAATACGATGATGATGGCACTGAGCATGTCATTTATTATCTCAATCGCAATTTACTTGATACGAAAACTCGCTATGCCCATGTTGAGAAGTTGGCTTTGGCCGTTGTTTGTGCCATCCAACATTTCTGCCATTATATTCTATTGCGCACCACAATGGTGATTTCTGATTGCAACCCAATGACGTACATTTTGTCACGTCAATTATTGGGAGGAAAATACTCGAAGTGGATTGTCATCCTCCAAGAGTTTGACTTGGAGTTCACCACTGCCAAGTCAAAGAAGTCCCTTGTCTTCGCTGAGTTACTTTGCTCTTTTCCATCTGTTACCACACCCTCTCGATTAGAGGACCATATCCTAGATGAAACTCTGTTCTTGATTAGCACCCTCAACCCTTGGTATGGGGATATTATTATTTATCTCCAGATGTCCTCTTTTCATCCCGATTTGTCCAAGGATGCTTGGCCACAGATTCGCCATCAGTCTCAACCTTATCGCATTATTGGGGATGCCCTGTACCGACTCAGCGCCGACTCTATTCTCCGTCGATGTTTAACATTTTGACGAATGCAAATGAGTTTCAAATGAATGCCATTCTGACGCCTATGGTGGTCACATGTCCGAATATGCCACTACTTAGAAGATTCTTCGTGCTGGTTATTTTTGGCCCTCCATCTTTAAGGATTGCATTCTTGTCATCCGCTCTTGTCATAAGTGCCAAATCTACCAATGGAAAATGCGTGAGCCTCCTACTCCATTGCATCCTGTTGTTACCATAAGCCCTTTTTCCAAATGGGGCATTGATTATATGACCTGTAACCCTCGCTCGGCTAGGGGGCATGGGTATATCATCGTTGTTGTTGATTATTTCACAAAATGGGCCAAGGCAATGCCTACACTATCTGAGGACGGTCACACACCTGCGCAATTTTTGTTCAATCATGTTATTTCACGATTCAGAGTACCTCAAGCTATCGTCACTGATCATGACAAGCACTTCCTTAATCATATGATGACTGAGTTAACGACCCAGTTGGGGCTACGGCATGATAGCTTGACACCGTACTATCCTCTGGCCAATGGCCAAGTGGAAGTTATCAACAAAGTCCTAGTTACAGTGCTTCAGTGCACCGTTGGCATGCACAAGTCCAACTGGCATTTGATGTTGTTCTCCGCCTTATGGGCCTACCGAACGTTAGTGAAGGATGCCACCGGGTTTACCCCGTTCCAATTGGTTTACAGTCTAGAGGCTACCCTTCCGATTGAGTGTGCGATCCCTTCTTTGAAATTAGTTGTCGAATTACTCCCCAACACTACTCCAATAGAAGAACGCCTTCTCTACCTAGAGCGACTAGATGAGACCCATCGACTAGCCTCTCTGGCTATTGAAGCATAGAAGAAGATAGTGAAAACTCACTTCGATCATACTGTCCATCCCCATTCTTTTGTTGAAAGAGATTTAGTCTTGCTTTATGATCAAGCGAATGATAAGTTGGGAGCAGGGAAATTTGAGCCTATGTGGCACGGGCCTTATATTGTAAAGCGAGTTTTGCAAAAAGGGTCCTACGAGCTGATTGATTACGAAGGGAATCCTCTAGATAAGCCCCAGAATGGGCTTTATCTGAAAAAGTATTATGCATGAACCCCATGCACTTTGATTTGTACATACGTGTGTTCTCAGCAGGTGTGTTGTGTGTTTTCATGTTTTTGGCTTAGTGTGTAGGCATAATTGCCACTTATTGTGTCTTCTTTCTTTGTGTGCAGATGTCTAGTGCACCTTACATTGGTTTCGCTGAAGGTGACTACTGTAGTACATGCAACCTGTCTTCTGTGGCGTAGGTGATCTACGATCCTCACAGTGAGTTAGTAGACCTTCAAGGTGTTTGTCTGGGGTGTACCACAAATAATGTCGCTGAATATAGTGCTGCTATTGAACTATTGACTGAGGCTATTAACCTCAGCATTCATGCATTGGTTGTGAATCTGGACTCTCAGCTTGTTGTCCACCAGCTTAATGGGTGTTATTCCATCAGAGATCATCGGATTTTAAGGTTGTATTTATGTGTTAAATTGTTAGAGAGGAATTTTGATTTCATCACATATCAACACATTCCAAGACGATTAAACACATTAACTGATGCATTAGCTAACCATGTATTAGACAGACATTTGCGTAACATGTAAACAACATATAGAAGCATTCAAAACACAATAATGAACCATATATTATATATTATATTATATTATATATTAATATTATATATTTATTATATATATATATTATATATATAATATAGTATATTATTATATTATATATATATATATGTATATCTCGTGTGGCGCACCGAGGCGCTCAAAAAATAAATGTATACATCCGAATAGAGTTTGTGTTCTCCATACATCCGAGACACATGTCTCTCAAAAAATTAGCAGGATAAAACCTAGGTGTCTACTGTGGTGGGTTATGCTCCCTATAGCATACCACCACTCATGAAATCCGTCTCAATAGTCAGTGCACCCTAGGAATCACTCCTACTATGTGAATTTGAAACTCTATGGGGACCTCCTCGATCCCCATGTAATCAGGGATCCCCGCTGTCAGACCCTCGAGATTTTGGGACACTGTCTCTATCTAATCACCAGCTGGAGGAGCCAAGGCTAGCTCTCTGATACCCTCTGGTTCCCTTCGTGCCTCTAGAGCCAGTCCTACGGATCTCACTGGTCCCACATTTGTAAATACCATAGAGTACCTCATTAGGACGTATGCATGAAAAATCCAAAAACATCATAAAAGATAAAAATCCAAGAAAAAAGCGCGATCAAGTGCTTTACCGCCATCATCCCATTCCTCGCCAGGGGGAAACTGCATATTGGGATCTCCATGAAAATCCATCCCAGCATATGGCCAGTCCTCAACAAAGATCATCTGGTGCTCCAACCACTCACGGAACAGCGTCCGCCATACCACTGGGCATCCGCCACCTCCTCGTGGCATCACATGGGCCCACTGGGTGATCCTAGTCTCCCGCGGTATGGGCGCATCTAAGTCCATATCTTGTAACTACAGTGTCGACACCCACTCCAGCATGAGCAGGATCAAGATGGATTTGTAGCCAAACTGTTTCATCTCTCGTAGATGACAGTTGGTAAGTTGCCTCTTCATATTAGTCGTCACTGTCTCTGCCTAGTTGAACATGGTCAGATTAAGGCATTCGAGAGCCAACCGTAGTTGGGTCTTCGATGCCTCTTGTTGGGCTTGGGAGCCCGCTACCCTAGTCACCATAAACAGAACTACAAGAAGAACCATGTCATCCATCGTCGGGATTGCCACCTTCTCGATCTTTGTTTTTCGTGCCCAGGGACACACTCGCGCCATTATCATCTCTAGTGATTCGCCCCCAGGACGTTGGCCCTCTAGGATCGGTCTCTCACCGTGATGGGACAATCCGGTCAAAAAATATATGTCTGTCGCATCGAACTCGATGTCTCGGCCTTGGATTATGAATTTACCATCCGTTGGGTTCCATGAACGGATTATCAGCTCTAGCAAATCGGGTTGGGACCGAAGGTGCAGAGTAAGGAAGAATTCTAGCAATACACATGCACGTAAGGCATTTTGACATCCAGAATTAGCAAAAGCCTCTTTTTCGTTAACATCATGGGTTCGTTCCTGCCAAACGAAGGACATTATGCGTTGCATGATGAGAAAAAAAGAATTAGAGCTTTGGTTATAAATTTTAATCCTTAATTTGCACAAAAAAATAATTTTGCATCGCCATCGTGACTGTTTTTAAAATAGTCGCAATGAATCGAAGTTCATAGTTCAACTTTCTCGTGGTCATCGCGGGAGTACATCATATTCCCACGAGGATCTCAGAGCATTACGTGTAAGTCGTGCTCAGTCATCGCGGACCCGAGTGGTATACCCGCGATGATTGAGTGGCGGACCTTCATTCAAAAATCCACCTAAACTTACATGTTTAATGATAAAATGCATGAAAGAACTACTCAAATGAAGCACAGGAGGAAGTCTACTTACTTGGTGAAAGTTTCACGACAAACCATCAATGAATGAGGCTGCAATCAACTCGAGAAATCAGCTCTGGTTGGTGCTCCAAATTCTCTAACGGTAAATTGAACAGTGCAAATGGTAAAAATAAAATGAATCAACCCCCCCCTTTATAGTAATTTTTTGAAATATTAAAAAATTGCACTTTAGGATATGGGCTTTTACCATTTTATTGCATGGTTAATTGGAGTTTTGGGTTTTTATTATGTTTTTGCATATATTTATCATCTATGTCGAATGGGTTTTATGTTTGACATGTTTTGTGTAGAACTACAAGTCATGGAGTCATGTCGTACGTCGTGTGCACTTTGTCCGTCAAGTCGCCTTTAACGCTCTTTTCCGCCTTGAGAAAATGAAAAGATAGCCGAGTTATCCCTTTTGACTCATTAAACAAAATGAAAGGCGGTCTACTTTAAGCTCTTTTCCGACCGTGTAAACACGAAAATATTGTCGGGCTTTTGTCATTTTAGACTCGTTATTGGTTACGAAATGGCGTGGTCTAGATCGCTTTTTTACTTTTTTGGGTCGACGCCACTAATCAAGAAAAGTAATCCTTGATCGTAGTGGTCAAGTAGTTCTTTTGAGTATCATTTAATACTTTTTCGGGCTCGAGAGACACAAATTTATGAAAAAGGAGCCCCCCAGAGTTTCCTTTTCCGTGTCTTTTTCAAAATCCCTAAACATGAAAAAGACTCCAAGTTTTACCTATGTCGGACTCGTTAAACCTTGACGACAATGGACTTGTCACCATGACGAGACTCGAGCTTCTCCTCCCTAGGGCTCGTTAAACTATTACTAGGTTGGATTCAACAGCAGGTTTATCATTGATTGTCCATGGTAGCTAGTCACTCTTGAACATCGACACTTTTGCTTCTTGTCACGTTGGGATATTCATACATCGTCATTTAGGCTTCCGTGGGTTCGGGTTGTCATTTAGCCTTATTCCATCTGATCCATGCTGTCTCTATTAAACCTCTAATCCCTTGGTACCTGAATGCTGCCACCCTCTGGAGTCGTGTCACCGACATGTTCAAGAGTATAATCCTTCTGTAGTTTACACCTTTGTCTCCTTCTCTGATACTCTGTTTCACCATCTATCTCTTGTTCATTATCTTGTGTCGTTGATGGGAGAAACATTATGGCCATCCTACGACAGATCGTCTCCTATCGACATCATCTCATTATCCAGGAGATTGATCTAGAGATTCCTTTGGTACGTTGGAGCTTGCATGCCTCAATGGCAAGTTCTTCGCACCTGATGGTTGACTTGCACCATTGGTCATCGATTGGGTGATTCCACCAATGTTTGACTTCAGCTCATTCTTCACACTTCATGGATTGTATTGGGAAGTACCTTGAGAACCATTGGCATTATTGGTGGTTTCTCTCATGCTTGTTAATGGTTTACATCATCAACTGGTAATCAAGCGACTTTCTTTCATGCTCGACTTCAGCACCTCTATTCGCATGTTAGAATTTGTACTATGATTGGTTGGGTTCAAGACCTCGAACTTAGATTACACATGTTCGGGCTACATGGATTGGTTCGTGATTACATGACTCATTGATGGATGGCTGCGACCATACCTGAGTCTTCATGGATGGCTGCGACCATACCTTTATCATTATCATGGTCTTATTAGCTGGATGGCTACGTCCATACCACAGACCTAGTTTATATGTCTTTTGGATGGCTGCCTCCATGCCTAGACTACATGTATTTCACTATCAAAGATATTGTACTTGCACCTCCAGGTTCTTCCAGATGGTGTTCCAGCTCAGTCATTTTGTAAAGCATTTCACCCCTCCCACTCTCTCGGGCTTCATACTTTAGGGGGCATCTGTTACACAGTAATTTGTCACCGCCTTCACTCCCGGTCCTTCTACTGTGTCATGTGTCCAAGTCAAACTTGCTCATATTGAACAAATGCTCTCTTATGCTGCCAATTGACCCACTTTTCCTAAGTTATCTGCCTCATCACGACTATGGACTTAATATACGCGTTGAAAGGCACTCACAAAAAGTCCAGCCGCGCTGCCAGCATGGAAGTACATATGATTCCACGATGGACTGATTTCTGTTGGCATTATGTTTCTGGTGAGGTTATATGTTACAGATGCTGTACTTGATGGCAACACCCATGGCAAGGCTCTCAATATGATGAAAATTAAGAAGTACGTAGGAGAACAGTTCATAAGATGCGTACCCGCAGGTACGCTATGCAAGGACTGCGTCCTGACACGCAGGTTACCCATTCATGAGGTGCGTACCCCCAGTGCACACACTTCAAGGCAGTAAAGCGCACACATGTGGGGTTCCTTATGTTTCACCCTTGGTATTTAGCTGACAGTATTATGTTATCATGGTTTTGGCCCGTGGTATTGTTTTATTTTATTATTATTATTGAGCCCCATGATCCTTGATTTGAGGAAGAGCTTGCCTATATAAAGCAAAGGAGATCATTTGGCTTAGTATGCTTTTGGGTTGAATATCTTAGGATCTGATCTATCGGGTTATTGTTTCAAAAGGCTTGATCTATACGAAAGTAGAAGTGGAAAGCGAACCTGTAAAGGGTGATCTCCTGAGCACTTGATCAGATCTGGGCATCCATCTAACTGTAGCACACTAGTGATCTGCAAATTTAGCCCTAATCTGAGGTACGCAGGTGTTTAACGGTGCCTCTGCGTGGGTACGCAGAGTAGAAGAAGGTGAGCTGCGCAGGAACGCAGAGCAGATGAAGGGTGACTGCGTGGGTACACAGAGCAGAGACAGGAGAACTGCGGGGGTACGCAGAGCAGCAGTCGTTCAGGTGCGTGCCTACTGTAACAGTACGCAGCACGATAGTTCTTTTGGGTGCGTGCCTACTGTGACAGTACGCGGCGCGATAGTTCTTTTGGGTGCGTGCCTACTATGGGAGTACGCGGCGCGATAGTGCATTTGGGTGCATATTGTACGCAGCGCGACAGAAGAAGCAGTGCGTGAGGATACAGTGCAGAAGAAGGAGATCTGCGAGTATACGCAGAGAAGCAGAGGGTGAAGTGCGTACTGACATAGGCCAAAGAAAGGAAAGTTGCGTATTTGTTTCAGGACTATCTGTTGACTGAATCTTTCTATTGATAAGGTGTTCTGGGTTCATTTCTGTTATTTTGATCTGGTTACTACAGTTGACTGTAATTTATATGTATTTGATGATCATTTGATGTATATGGATCCAGTTTGAAAATTTATGAAAAGTGGTCCTTGTAAGAAAAGAAGTAGGGGGTTGTAGCTCCC
>APFE031671948.1:242820-253597 GCA_000404065.3 Pinus taeda | reverse complement strand
AGAGGGGATTTACCTATACAACAATTTGGCGACTCCGCTGGGGATTACCTTGGATGGCAAGACTGTCGAAGTTGAAGTTGAAGTTGTAGACGCCAGTCTTACATATAATCTTCTTCTGGGACGAAGCTGGACATACGCTATGCGTGCTGTAGCTTCGTCCCTCTTCCGTGTCATTCATTTTCCCCATCAAGGGAAAATTGTCACAGTTGATCAACTTTCATTTTTCGCGTCTTCTTCCGAGGGAAACGTACCCTTCGTTGAGCATACCTCAATGTCATATGAAAATGTGGGAGCTGGGCTCTTTAAAGAACCCGCCCTTATGGGCGTTTTTTCCCTCCCACCTCCCAACCTCGCCTCGATCTCGATGATCTCGGTTCGTTCTGACCCCTGGATTCTCCCGTCCATCGACCAGATAGAACCCTGGGGCGAGGAAATGCCGTTGAGCCTAGCCGAGCTCAACTACGCTGAAATCATTGCTGTATCGGCTTCTCATATAGAACCCACCGTCTCGAGTGGGGCGCTTGATTCAGATGATTTTCCTCCTTGGGTAGGAGAATACACCTCTTCGGATCCATTAAAAGAAACATTTCCTTCCGACGAGGCAATTATAGAGACAATGTCTCTGGATGAACGACCGTGGCCCTCTCTCCACCACCGTTCCTCCTTTCTCCCGACCTCTCAGGAAACTTTACTGTGTCTCGCGCGGTTTGCCTCTTGTCTCCCTTCCCAACCCCTTCAGACGCCTATTCAAGTCCATTCAACGTCAGAAGGAAATTTAGGGAACATTACGCAAACTCAATCGATCGACATCTCTGTTAAACCAGGGATCGTCGAGAATATCTTCATTGGAGTGACATGCACTCCGGAGGAGACTCAAGTTTACATCGCTCTTTTTCACGAATTTCGCGATGTTTTTGCGTGGTCTTATGAAGAAATGCCCGGCATTGATCCATCTATAGTCGTGCATGAGATACCAACATATCCCGGAGCCAAACCTGTCCGACAGCGTTTGCGCCCCGTGCACCCTCGCAAGGCGGCAGCCATTAAGGCAGAGGTGGAAAAGCTCCTCAAAGCAGGATTTATCTATCCCATCCCTCTGACAGAGTGGGTTTCAAATATCGTCCCTGTCGATAAAAAGCAGGGCACCATTCGTGTCTGCGTTGACTACCGCGATATCAACCGAGCATGTCCAAAGGACAACTACCCCACTCCCTTTATCGACCAACTCATCGATGAATGTGCGGGTAGCGAGATTTATTCGTTCATGGACGGTTTTTCTGGCTACAACCAGATTAACATTGCTCCGGCAGATCAACATAAGACAGCCTTCATCTGTCCGTGGGGCACCTTTGCGTATAAGAAACTCCCCTTCGGCCTCAAAAATGCCGGTGCTACTTTTCAGCGTGCGATTTCATATGCTTTTCATGATATAAGGCACATCGTACAGCCGTATCTGGATGACCTGCCGGCTCATTCAGCTAAACGAGCAGACCACCCATCGCACCTTCGTGAAATTTTTCTCCGTTGCAGACACTACAATATTCGTTTAAATCCACATAAATGTGTCTTTTGCATACAATTAGGCCCACTACTCGGGTTTATCGTCTCCCGAGAAGGAATCCGTCTGGATCCTTTAAAAGTCGAAGCGATTGTGAATCTTCCTCCACCTGCAACTTTGCACCAATTACAAAGTTTGCAGGGAAAAGCAAATTTTTTAAGGCGATTCATACCCAACTATGCCGAAGTAGCGAAGGGATTTACCCGGTTACTAAAGCGTGACACCCCGTTCCGATGGGATGCCATTGCCGAGGAGTCGTTTGCTCATCTGAAAACACTCCTGGTCTCCGCCCCTTTGTTGCAGCCTCCGAATTACCACCGTGATTATACGCTCTATTTGGCTGCTGCTGATACTACTATCGGCATGGTTTTGGTCCAAGACGACGATCATGGCATCGAGCATGTCATCTACTATCTTAGCCGCAACTTATTAGACACGGAAACTCGATATGCATATGTCGAGAAGTTGGCCCTCGCAGCAGTTTGCGCCGTCCAACGATTCCGCCACTATATTCTGTTGCGCACTACCACAGTGATTTCAGACTGCAACCCCATGACATATATTCTCTCACGACAATTACTGGGGGGCAAATACTCAAAGTGGATCGTCATCCTCCAAGAGTTCGACTTGCAATTCACTGCAGCCAAGTCCAAGAAATCGCTGGTTTTTGCTGAACTGCTATGCTCGTTGCCATCCGGCGCAGCTTCCTCACAGATCGAGGAATCAATTCCAGATGAGACTCTATTCCTGATCAGTACCCTCGACCCTTGGTATGGGGACATCATCGTCTATTTACAGACATCCTCCTTCCGCCCCGAGGCTTCGAAAGACGCCCGTCGTCGGATCCGTCACCAAGCTCAGCCTTATCGCATAATTGGCGACACCCTATACCGTCTTGGAGTTGATTCAGTTCTTCGTCGGTGTCTCACCTTCGAAGAAGCAGAAAGAGTTTTAAATGACTGCCACTCCGGCGCTTGTGGCGGTCATATGTCTGGATACGCTACAGCACAGAAAATCCTTCGCGCTGGTTATTTCTGGCCTTCTATCTTTAAGGATTGCATTCTCGCCGTCCGCTCATGCCATGAATGCCAGATCTACCAGAGGAAGATGCGTGCTCCTGTTGCACCTCTGCACCCCGTAGTGACTATTGGCCCCTTTGCTAAGTGGGGCATCGAGTATGTGACATGTTAACCCATCGCTCGGGGGGGCACGGTATATTTATCGTTTGCGGCGATTACTACAAGTGGGCCGAGGCGACTGCCTACATTGTCTGAAGATGGTCACACGGCGGCGCAGTTTATTTTCAAATCATGTTATTGCTCGGTTTGGAGTTGACACAAAAGCCATGTCACTGATCACGGAAAGCATTTCCGTAATCACATGATGGTCGAATTAACAACCCAACTTGGACTTAGGCATGATAGTTCATCCCCATACTATCCTCAGGCCAACGGTCAGGTTGAAGCCGTGAACAAAGTCTTGGTCACGATGCTTCAGAGAACTGTCGGCATGCACAAGTCCAATTGGCATTTGATGTTGTTTTCCGCATTGTGGGCCTACCGGACCTCAGTAAAGAATGCCACTGGCTTCACTCCTTTCCAGTTAGTATATGGGCTGGAGGCAACCCTTCCAATTGAGTGCGAAATTCCTTCGCTAAAATTAGCCGTCGAGTTACTTCCCGAAACTACCCCTGCGGAAGAGCGGCTTCTCTACCTGGAAAGGCTAGATGAGACACGTCGCCTAGCCTCCCTTGCTATAGAAGCTCAAAAGAAGCGAGTGAAAACTCACTTCGACAACTCCGTTAATCCACGCTCTTTCGCCGAAGGTGACTTGGTCCTGCTCTACGATCAAGCTAGTGACAAACTAGGAGCAGGTAAACTCGAGCCAATGTGGCACGGACCCTATATTGTAAAAAGAGTTTTGCAAAAGGGTGCCTATGAGCTGATTGATTACGAAGGCAATCCCCTGGACCAGCCCCGTAATGGGCTATATCTTAAAAAATATTATGCCTGAGTCCAGGCACTCTTTCATTTATTTTACATGCATATGCCTTTTTAGTGTGTTTTGTGTGTGCGTGTTTGTTTGATTTTGTCTTAGTGAGCCGATGATTGCTGCTTATTGTGTCTTTTACTTCTGAACAGATGTCTGAATCACCTTACGTTGGTTTCGCTGATGGTGCTTCCCGCAGCACTCGTAACCTGTCATCTGCGGCATGGGTGATCTACGATCCTCATGGTGAGTTGGTAGACATTCAAGGTGTATGTCTAGGGTGTACGACCAACAATGTAGCTGAATATAGCGCTGTGATTGAACTATTGGCCGAGTTGACTAACCTCGGAATCCGCTCATTGCTCGTAAATCTGGATTCACAGCTTGTAGTTCACCAACTCAATGGGCAATATTCCGTCAGAGACCATCGCATATTAAGGTTGTATTTACGTGTTAAGTTATTGGAAAGGAATTTTGATTACATTACTTATCATCACATTCCAAGAAGACTTAATGTTGTAACTGATGCATTGGCTAACTATGTATTAGACAGAGCATTTGCGAAACATGTAAATCCATAAACATAAAGAAGCATAAGATACAATAAAACACCATGTCTATATATATATCAGGTGGCGCACTAAGGCGCTCAAAAATAAATGTATGTGTCTCAAAGTGTTCTCAGTACATCTGAGACATATGTCTCTCCAAAAATAGCAACAGTGGAAGTAAACCTAGGCGACTACTGTGGTGGGTCCCTCGCTCTGTAGGCGGCCGCCGCTCGTGCCACCCGCCTCAACAGGCAGTGCATCCTGGGTTCTACACCCACTGTGTGAACCTGCGCAGCTATCGGAACCTCCTCGATCCCCTGGAAATCAGGGATCCCTGCTAGCAACCCCTCCAGGTTGCAGATCACGGTCTCCGCCTGGTCATCTCTCTCAGGAGCCAAAGCCAAGGCACCAGCACCCTGATCTGCCCTCCGCACCTCTGGAGCTAGGCCGAGAGGTCTCGCAGGACCGACATCTGCACAACAAGAGCATATATTAGGACATGTACATCAAAAATACAAAAACATCATATAAACAAAAATGAAAAATCAAGTGTCATACCTCCGTCATCCCACTGCTCTCCCGCAGGCAGCGGCATATCCGGATCTCCTCGGAAGTCGATACTGGCATACGGCCAGTCCACGACGAAGATAACCTGGCTCTCTAGCCACTCTCTGAAACAAAGACCCCAGGACACTGATCGTCCACTGCCTCCGCGAGGCATGACTCGGGCCCACCTGGTGGCTCTCGTCTCCCGTGCGTTGCGTGGCGGGTCTAGCACCATAGTCTGTCATCGCAGGGCTGGCACCCGCTCGAACATCAGCGGAAGCAGGATAGAGCCGTAACCGAACTGCTTCGACTCTCCACGTCGGTAGTTGTTCAGTTGCCTCTTTATGCTGTTCGTCACAGCAGTGGCCCAGTTGAAGATCGTGGGCTCTAGGCAATCCAGAGCAAGTAAGAGATTGGCCTTGGAGGCCTCATGGTTCGCTAAGCTCCCCGCTGCCCACGTAACCAGAAAGAGAATAGTGTAGAGGACTATATCAGCACGTTCGCCGATACCCACCGATGGAATGCTACACTTCCCACTCCGTGTCTTAACCGCATCTGGGCAGACACGAGCCATCAGTCGGTCTAACGTCTCGCCACTAGGACGATGCCCCTCCAGAATGGGCATCGGTCCTCGACGGGACAACCCAGTCAAAAAATATATGTCATTCGAGTCAAACTCGATATCTCGGCCTCGGATGGTAAATTTTCCATCCACTGGGTTCCAAGCCCGGATCAGTAGCTCCAGTAAGTTTGGCTGAGCTCTCAGCCTCGGAGTGCGGAAGAATTTCATCAAACCGCATGCCCGCATGGCATTGCGGCATCCGGCATCAGCCAAGGCAGCCATATCCTCATTATCGTGTTCCATCTCTTGCCAAGTAAAGGCCATTGTGTCCTGCAAAGCACCCAAGACCCATTTAGAATCATGCATGTGGAAAAATTGCTAGAAACTATTTAAATTTTAAAAAATTCATACTTCTCGGCGCCAGCGCGACTGTTTCTAAAACAGCCGTGCCGAAAATGGCCGCCCCATGTGTTTTTCACTGGGTCAGCGCGGAAGGACACGTCTTTTCCGCGCTGACCCGGATTGGGCTACGTGTTGAAAAGCCGATCAGCGCGGACCCGATAGGGAAAACCGCGCTGACCGAGAGCGCTCCAACGCGCAAAGATTTTGGCCAAATGGCCAAATCTTACGGTCAAAATGGACAAAAACATAATCAAAATGCAGGGCAAAGCAAGAGGAACTTACCTGGAACAAACGGTTCGGAAATCAATGTCCAGATGAGGGAGAATCAGCTCCGTCAACTTTGTAGTAATTTCACGTCCTCCAGAGCTCCAATGGTAAAATGGTAAAAATGATTTTACAAACCTCCTATTTATAGTAAAATTTCCAAATTTGGTTAAATTTCCTTATAAGTATGGGTTTTTTACTATAATTTTGCCATAAACTCATCTAGATGTGTGGAATTATGTCTTAATGCATATTTTATTGTGATTTTTCGACGTATCGAACAGGTTTATGCGGGTATTTGTCATGTGCAGATCCTTGAAACCAGCATGGTCGCGGCGGATTCCTATACACTTGGTTCCAAAAACGTCGTCATTAAGCTCTTTTCCGACATAAAACAAGAAAAGATTGTCGAGCCCCCCTCTCAGCTCATCTAAAAGAAACGAGAGGCGGTCGTTTTAAAGCTCTTTTTCGACCGTTTAAAATAACAAAGATTGTCGGACGTTTGTCGTTTCGCGCTCGTTATCGGTTCCAAAACGACGTGATGCCGACCGCTTTTCCACTTTTTCGGGTCGATATCGCTATTTATGAAAAGTACTCCTCGGTCGTAATGGTCGGGCGATTCTTTCGAGCATCGTTTTATACTTTTTCGGGCTCGAGAGACACAACTGTACGAAAAAGCACCCCCCTGGAGTTTCCTTTTCAGCTGTCTTTTCAAACTCTCTAAACATGAAAAGACGCCGAGTTCTTCCTTTGTCAGACTCGTTAAAACTAAATGACATCGGGACCCGTCGAAATGACGCCTCTTCAAGCATATGCTATCCCCGTCAAGCTTGTCATCCAACAATAATCGGGGTACTCGCCAGAAATGGTGGGGGAAATAAAGGAACCGTAATCATTGTCATCGGCAGTATGTCGCTCTTGAACATGGCACTGTTTGCATTCGTGTCTGGGTGGGGACATCTCATCTCGCTTCACTTTTGCCTCCATGGGTTTGGGTTATCCTATTTGGCCACTCATCTGCTCATTGTCCTTTCATTCCGACCTTTGATCATTTGACCCCAAATACTGCCAAATCCGTCATAGTGCCGCCGATATGTTCAAGAGAAGTTGACCTCTGCAAGTACAATCTCCCTCTGATACTTCACGCAAAATAAACTTGTCTCTACCCGTCTCGCGTCGATGATGTGGGAAACATTATAGCCCACCTTCGATAAAGGTCGCTTCCTGTCGACTTCAGCTCATTATCCAGGAGTGACCTAGAGACTCCCTTCAGGTACCTTGGGGCCTGCATGCCCTAACGGCAGGTTCTTCGTGTTCAACGTGAGGTTTTCATCATTGGCCTCCGATCGAATGATTCCGCGGGTGTTCGACATCGATTCATTCATTCGCATGCCGTGGATTGTACCTATAGTACCTTGAGGACCATCGTCATTATTGGTGGCCCCTCTCGCGTCTGTTAACAGCTTTCATCATTGGCTGGTAATCAGACGATGTTCAAGCATGTTCGACTTCGACACATATATTCACATGTTTGAACTTGTACTTTGTTCGGATTTGGCTGGAGCGCAAGACCCTGGTTCTAATCCATTGTGGACCAGGCTGCGATTTTGTGGGACATCGTTACATGACTCATTGATGGATGGTTGCGACCATACCTGAGTTCTCTTAAGGATGGCTGCGACCATACCTCTTATCATTCTGGTCTTCTCAGCTGGGTGGCTGTGTCCACGCCATAGACCTTTTTTCTATATGTCTTTTGGATGGCTGCGCCCATGCCTAGACTACATGTAATTGAACTATCATTTGTATCCGCCTGCAGGTTCTCTCCAGTGGTGCTCCAGTCCAGCAGTCTCGTAAAGCATTTCACCCCTCCCACTCTCTCGGGCTTCATGCTTTAGGGGGCATCTGTTACACAGTAAAATGTCACCGCCATCATGTCAGTCTCCTTACTGTGCCATAAAACCACATTCACCTATACTCATGCTCCCCAAATGGCTAAAAAACCCTTTTTGCCTAAGTCAAATGGATCATCGCGACTGTTAATGAAATAACTGCGCTGATGGGCGGAGGTCAGTGTATCTGTTGCGCTGCCAGCGCGGAAGCACACGTCTTTTCCGCGCTGGTCCCATTTTTACGAACAGCGCCTTCTCCATTTGTCCTTTTCGCGCTGACGAGACCTCTTCTACGTCGGTTTGCGATGTCAGCGTGGCAGTTCACGGATTTTCCGCGCTGATCCTGTTTGGGCGAATTTGTTCTAACAACCAGCCTTCCAGATCCCTCCAGAACTGGTTGTTAGCATTGTTGAGGTCGCCATCCTTTCTCTGGCATGTCTGTTCGACTGACCATCCACTTATCTTGGAGGAAAGCTCATCCCTTACCTATTCATGGAGGCTCCTTCTCCTTATAAGCCTCCTCCATGGCCCATGAGCAGCTAGTTTGGAACATATAGACTTTGATTGAGGAATTCTTTGTGCATTTTAGTGCTGCTCTTTGTAGGCATTTGGTGTGTTGTGTGAGGATTGCTTTGAGCTTGAGGAAGGTCATGAGTTTGTTGCCTTGTATGTGAGAGAGAGACCTTTTGACTTGGGAGATTTGCTTCAAAGGTGAATGCTTGGAAGATATGCTGGCTGGACCCTCTAGGGAAGGACTCAGCGTCAGGACATCGGTTGTACCTTACTCTATTTTCTGTTAATAAAGATAGATGACTACTCTTATGGTTCCATTTACATTTGTTCAATGATTGATTAATGCAAATTATATCTTTCCTGACTGATACATAGTTGTTGTTAGTAGATTTTACGCTCTTGTTTGCTCTCTTTTGTTTGTGCAGGTATTCGTCCGCGAGGATAGCGGAGAATTGTGATCGGCTGCAGCGAAGGAGCGAGAGGAGCATCTCTTCGACAAACAAGCGTTGGAATCCAAGTAGGTCATTCTCACCCACTTGTTAATTACAACTAGGAACCTGCGGTGTAGCATTGTTTGATTGTTGCTAGACCCCTGTTGGGCTAGTAGGGATCGCCTCTATCCATAGAGGGGATTTACCTATCCAACAGGAAGGATGATGTAATAATTTCTATTTCAGTCATGTATAAACAATTGGTATATCCCCACTTGGTTGGGTGGATGAGTCAAATTTGGTGTATCCCCACTTGGTTGGGAGATGGATGTATGTATGAGTCATTGGTGATAGGAAGGTCATAGTCACATAGTTGAGTTATAGAGTCATGTTATTCTTTTAGAGAATATTTTTGTAGACTCTGCATGTGCTTAGGGGGAGCATGGATAGTTTTAGTGCATCTCAGCAGGAGATCAATCAGAGAATTTAGCATGTACTTAGGGGGAGCATAGACATCATAATGTATATCAAAGGGGGAGGATATCTTGGTCCGCCCTTTGCCCTTGATGTCAAAGGGGGAGAGTGTCTTGGTGTTGTTGTTGCCATCAAGTCCAAAGGGGGGGATTTTTGGCATTATGGTACAGGTGTTGTCCTTGATGGAAACTCACTCAGATGATAGTTCATAGTATAGTAGCAAAGGATTACGGATCAACTCCAAATAATGAAGGAAGAGAGGTATACGCAAGTTCACTTTGTCCAAGGAGCATATACACGTGGTTTAATAGAAAAAAAGGAGCATATAACGTATACATGCACTTTCATTGGAGGAAAAGTGCATACATGTTGCAAAACCAAGTTTTTGGTCTGAGGTATTTGGTCCAAGGTATTTGGTCTGAGGTATTGGTCCAAGGTATATGGTTCGAGGTATTTGGTCCAAGGTATTGACCCTAGGTATTTGGTCCAAGGTATTGGTCCTAAGTAGTTTTGGTCCAAGGTATTAAGAAAGGCCTAAGAGTATATAAGGAGGATAATATCATTAGGCCAAGGGTGCAAGTATTGAATACCTAATGAAGTGTGAGATCAAGTATGCAAGTTATGGGTTTCTGATGCTTTGTTTGATCTGAACTAAGGATGCACCTATGTGGTTGATGATGGATGATGGATTGAGATCATAAGACCTGAAATGTATTATCATTATGTGGTTTGATCATGGATAGTCTAGATCTGAATACTGACACATGTTTTATTCTTCAAATGTTATGATCTGGGTATGACTAGATTCTGAAATAGCTGTGAAGTTATTAAGTTAGTATTTGCAGATTTGTACACTGGTTCACTTTGGTAAAAGCGTGTATACACGTTGGTTAGGCTCATCGGAGTAGTGTATACATTATGAAATATGATATTTAAATTTTCAGTTAGTTCTAGTGGTTGTTGCAGAGTTCTAGGTTCTACTCTGTGATCTGGTGACTGTGTTTTGATGACAATATTCTGAATATTCAGATTGATTGATTGTGATTTGCTTCAGTGATGATGGCCCTTCAGTGATTCAATTGTGGGTGATTCAAATATTTATGATTGAGTTTCAATGATTAGTTGTATTGCAGTGGTGATTGATTTTGAGCTTCAATGTTGTTGATGGGTCTAGTATGAAAATTGGATGAAACGTGGCCTTCAGATTATGGTGTTGTGTTCCAAGAGTATCCAAACTGAAAATTTATGAAACATGGTCCCTGGAGGAAGAGAGAAGGTCATAGCCTTCTGTAGGTTGGCACCTACATACTGGTAAACATATCGGCCAGTAAAAGAGCCAGGGGGTTGGAGCTCCCTTCCAGTAGTAGCTGGAAAACGAGTGACGGTTGGAGTCTTTAGTAGGTCAGCACCTACGTACTAGTAAATAGATCAGTTAGTATAAGAGATAAGGGGTTGTAGCTCCCTTCCAGTAGAAGCTGGAGAACGATAGAAGGTTGTAGCCTTCTGTAGGTGGGTGCCTGCGTACTGCTATGAATCTGCACGAGTACAAGATTGCAAACAAGTTATTCTTATATTAAAATAAGACAGCAACAAGT
>APFE031671948.1:222820-237820 GCA_000404065.3 Pinus taeda | reverse complement strand
GTCAGAAGGTGGAATTGTCGCTGATCATTTAAATGAATTTAATATAGTTTCCAGTCGGTTAAATTCTGTAGAGGTAGCTTTTGATCATGAAGTTAGGGATCTATTATTTCTATGCTCATTGCCAGAAAGTTGGAATGGTTTAGTTATGGCCATTAGTAACTCTATCTCTAGATCTAGTACTTCAAAGTTTGATGATGTTGTCGGTGCAATCCTTAGCGAGGAAATGTGATGGAAAAGCTCCAGTTAGACATCAGGTAATGCTTTGACTGCAGAGACTAGGGGAAGAAAAATGGAAAGAGGAAAGAGCCCAGGATATCGCAGTAATTTGAGGAAAGGCAGATTCAAGTCCATATTGGGGATAGTGTGCTAGAAATGCAGGAAGAAAGGACACCTGAAGAAAGATTGCAAGTCTCGAAAGGGAAAAGAAGGAGACACGCAACAAGAAAATAATCATGAAGCAAATGTGACAGGTGATGTGTTGCAAGATCCTTTGATTCTTTCATTAAAAAATATTATTGATGCATGGGTGGTAGACTCAGGGGCCTCATTCCATGCCACACCTGATAAGAAACATTTTCATGATTATGATCATGGAGATTTTGGACAAGTTCGATTAGGTGATGATAAACCTTGTAAAATCATTGGAATGGGTACAGTTTTCATAAAACATCATAATAGAAATCAATGGCTATTGGAGGTAAGGCATGTTCTAGATCTTAAGAAAAATCTAATTTCAACAATGAAATTGGGAGGTGAAGGTTGTGTAACTACTTTTACAGATAAAAATTGGAAGGTCACTAAAGGAGCCTTGGTAATAACAAAAGGAGAAAAGGTTGGTACATTGTATTTATGCAATAGTATTTCTAATTATGTTAATGCTTTAACCTCTACAGGAGAAGATAAAACATTGTGGCATCATAGGCTTGGGCACATGAGTGAGAAGGGGATGCAAATTCTTCACTCAAGAAATTTGTTGACATGTAAGCATGTTGATTTAAAATTCTGTGAGAATTGTGTGTATGGAAAACAAAAGAGAGTCAGATTCCTCAGAGTTGGGAAAGAAAAGAAGAGAGAAAAATTAGAGCTTGTGCATACAGATGTATGGGGACCTTATCAGGTGTCATCTCTTGGTGGATCTCGTTATTATATTACTTTTATTGATGATGCAACCAGAAAAAATTAGATTTATTGTATTCAAAATAAATCTGATGTATTTGATACTTTCAATAGAACCTTTATCCTCTTGAAATTTGTCTTCTCAGAAGCATTCCTTCCTAATCTCATCCTTAGTCTAAAAATTTCATTATTAGCTTCTCTTAACCTTTCTTCCATTTCTTCATAGCCGGTTTTTTCTGCAATGTTTTCATCTTAAAAATAGGTGTTGAGACAGAGCTTATATCTTTTGATCCCTGATAGCTATTACAAAAATGGAGGAAGTTTTTGTAGATAAGAATGTTTATAAGAAACACATCTCTCAGTTTTTTGAAAACCAGTTTCAGTTGTTCGGAATTTGCATTATAAAATCATGTATAACACAGGAAAATTCAGAATTCTGAAAATAGGTCTCAAAGGAAACTTTGAATCTCCAAATTGGTAGCACTTGGAAGAAATTTTAAAGAGGTTTTTGTTCCTTGTTATGTTCTTAGAAAAAACCTCCTTCACATGTTTGAAACTCATCTTCGTTTGCCTGAAAATTCTTTTTGAAACCAACAACTCAAAACAGTCCAAGAAACACACAAATCCCCTTACAGCTCCTAGTAGAAGTACATGTAACCTGTCTGGATGAAATCTTGTGTGAAGTTGAGGTCATCCATGATCAGTTAAAGCTCTATAGCCTCCTATCCAAACACATTGCCTTCTTTTTATGCTTTCATCTTCATGCCAATTTCCCTTTATAACCCAAACTACCCTCTTAAAAATATGACAGTTGTAAAGAACTTTTTGGACAGCAAGTTGTTTGTCACAAAGTTAACTTTTCAAAGGTGACAATTGACCGATACATGCAAAGGTTGAAAATTAAATTACAGAGATGAACTTGGATAACTTTATTAAGGAATGACATTCAATTGTGGAGAGAAAGGTGACAAAATGAGGGAGTGGAAAGCAACAGCCACTTCATCAACCAATAAAAATAACTCTGCTTTTCCTAAAAAAGAAGGCTACATTCTTAAAATCCTATCTCTTGAACCCTAATAGATGTTACAAAAATGGAGGAGGATTTTGTAGATAAGAATGTTTATAAGAAAAACCTCTTTGATTTTTCAAAAATAAGTTTTCAATTGCTCAGGAACCCCCTTTGAAGTTGACTACTAAAAACAGAAAAACAAGGGTTTTTTCCTCATAGTGCACTATGAAATTAGCTCGTTTTCGTAGCACAAACCACCTTTTTTGAACTAGCTACGCTACGAAACTATAGATTCCTGCATGATTGCAAAACTTTAATCCTAAACTTAATGGAATGACTTCTAAATGGAAAATGTGACCTATTTGACCATGAAGTGAACCTAAAGGACTTTATTTGGAAATGAAAGATGACAGTTTAAGACTTCAAACCCTATCACTTACCCTTTTATCAAGACTAAAATGACTTTTAGACCTCCTTGAAATCATGACCAAAAGCAAAGTTGACACAATAATGTTTTGAAAAATTTTGGGTGATAACAGTGGCTCCACTAGGGATAGTGTGCCCCAATGGTACACTAAGAACTGATAGCTCCAGTGCTGCTATCCATCCTTTAGAATAAAATTTTGAAATTCTGCCCATTCTGCTCCCCAAGCTTTAATGATTTCTGCAAGAGGGACTCAAACTGCACCTACTAAAAATGCTCAGTCAACCTACCCTGAGCTTATTTGCATATTCCTACCTACCCTATCAGCTGCAACCTCCATTTGTAGCTCAAGGAACATGAACTTCCAATGAAGCCAGTCATTGATCTAATCTGACACTTGAATCTCTTGATTGTGCTTGAAGCAAAAATAAACATGATATGAAATAATCGAGGCAACATGAGATGTAACTGATCTTCAAGATGAAAATATAACTAGAAATCATAACAGTAAATCTTTTCCATGTAATCAGCTATAGGGTCAAAAAAGACGTGATTATTTTGATGATCATCATAACATTCTATATCTTCAAACAACCAATTCTCAGCCACACAAGATTCCTTTTGTATGCTATCCAACTGCTTTTCTGAATGATTCCCACAAACAATGTAATTTTCCTCATTATTATGATCATTCTTTGATGTAAGTTGTTGCAAAGTATGACATAAAAAATCAACTTTTTTCTCTACCTGAGGGTTATAAAAGCTATCTTCCAGTATTTCTTCTTTGTGTTTGCACTGATTTTCATACTCTTTATGATCAAAAGACTGGCAAGTTTGTTGCATCTTTACATTAATCTCAGAGGATGTAACATGGTTTTCATAAGTAAACCCCGGTTGATTTTCATGTTGCATTTCATGGGAAGTTATCCTTTCTTCTTGGTGTTGAAATTTATTGTTATGAAGAGCCTCTAAAATTTCTTCATCCATGAATTCATCATCATCATAACAATCCTCCAAATATTGAATAAAACTCATAGAATATTTACAGCAATCTTTGACCAGCAATAAGGAGGGATGACACTCTTTATATGTCTCATAGAATACATCATGTAAAGTAGCAAGAGGATATAACGAACCATTTTCCAAGCCTTTATACCAAGACCATGCGTTTCCTTCTAAAGTGGTCATAAACATCTTCATGAGACAATCTTTAGGGAACTAAGCCTTAAGACTATGTACATGCATATGGAACCTAACCAAATGAAGAGCAGCATTGTCTTTCTTTTCATCTTTGAATATTGGAAGATCATCTAACCATTCAACCTTTGGCATAGGATTTGGCAAACCAGGGATATGAGACCGATTCATAGGGGCATACCTGGCATTCATTCTTGTAATGGCACTCATCTTGGAACTTCATCAAGCTACTTATATTCTAGCAGTGGAGTCACCTTCCAATTTGTTATTTGATGTGTGGAGTCGCCAAGGTAGATGCAGCCTCGAACAGTTTCTTGAGCTGTTGTTACCTTCAGAAGTTTAGCTTCTTGATTTAGGGAATGAGTAATCTTCAGGCTCCTGTCAGACGCACCAAAATGTTATCACAAGACCTGACCCTGATAGGCTGTTGATCAACTACACTCTGAGTAACTCTTTCAAACCAATCTTTTGGTTCAGGCTTAGCCTCCTCAACCTGAGAAGGCTCTCTCAATAGGTTTAAGATTTTTGATTAATGATTAGATGGCTAACTCTAGGAACAAAATGGACAAATGTATAATTAGTTGACTGGTTGAATCAAATATTAGCAAACATCTATTGGGCTATGGAGTCAAAATAGTCTTCAACAAAACAACATGATCAGCAAAACATGGAAGTCAAGGCACTTAGAGTTTAGGTTTATAAAGAAAATGGTAACACAATGAATCAACACAGTTTACAAGCATGTGAAGGAAGTTAGAGCATTTTCCAATTAATTCTAAGTATCACAAGATCATACTACAACAAATAAGCTGTTGAACAAGGTCATAATAACATCAAACACATAAACTCCTTGTGAATCTTGAGTAGTCAAATTGATCTTTGTATTAAGTTTGAAAAATTACAGTTTCTTACAATAACACAACTTTATTTTGATAATGAAATTCCCCCCTAAGGAATTCGATTCTCAAGCTTAATATAGAGTTTTTACAACCTTGGATACTATGATCCATCTCTAGGGGAATTCGAATTCCTATCAATGACACCTATCTATTCATAAAACAAACTACTTAATTACAACTTGACAACTAGTTGTCTTTAAGAGTCCTAATACAAATAGGAGTGAAACTCCTAAAACATGTTTTCAACAACCCTATCTATGACTTAAATATATTCTTTAATCAGCTGCCAATCCATGTCCTCGAGCTTGATGATGTCTCCAGTATTGTTGCTAACCCCGCTAAGTCATGACCTAACTGTCCTAAAAACAAGGAGACAGAGTTCCTCCTTTTAAGGCCCTTAATCCTTTATGCTTATCCTCGAGTAGTTTCATATGTGGCATGTGTTACTAATCCATTGAAACTTTGTTTTTCCACCTGTGTAAGAAAAGAACTCTCGAATAGATGAAAAAGAGAATGAAACATGACGTTGCTACGAAAATAGCCTATTTTCGTAGCACAACTTTTATATCATTTATTAAATACTTCTTTGAACCATTCTGCATCACTGCCATCTAAAATTTCATTACTGATCCTCATATGTCTACCAAAAATCATCAAAACTTGGACTTAATCAGACCTTACCTTTGAAATGCATATATAAAGTGCTAAAAAGTCACCTTCAACAGTTTCGTAACACACTACGAAACTACTGTGTATGCTCTTTTTTCAACACGGCCTTCAAAATCTACAGTTTGGTAATTTTCAGTATTTCATAAATATCGATATGATAACCAAAAACAAAACAACTTAACCTTATAAGATTGTTCTTCTTCAGAGATGACCTTCTTTTTAATACCAAAACTATTTTAAGATATATCCTTTACTGCCCCTTTTTTTTCATCACTCTATTTCATTATTGTTGTAGCCTTTCTTCAGATTTTGTTAACTGTATTTATAGGTCATCAATTTGTATTTTCAATCTCCTGTTAGTAGCTCTCAACTGAGCATTCATCCTCCTTACAAATCTGGCTTCTTTGATTGTAGGAACAATCCAAGTAAAGTACTAAGCTTCACTGCTCACTATTTTTGGTTTGCAAGCTTTTTCAACTTCCCAGAGAGCCTTTATCCTCTTGAAATCTGTCTTCTCAGTAGCATGCCTTCTTGCTCTCATCCTTAGTCTAGCAATTTCATTATGAGTTTCTCTTACCCTTTCTTCCATTTCTTCATAACCAGTTTGTTTTGCACTGTTTTCATCTGAAAAATATGTGTTGAGGCAGAGATTATATATTTTGACCCTTGATAGTTGTTACAAAAATGGAGGAGGTTTTTGTAGACAAGAATGTTTATAAGAAAAACCTCTCTCAGTTTTTTGAAAGCCATTTTGAATCTGCATTATAAAATCATGCATAACACAGGAAAATTCAGAATTCTGAAAATACGTCTCAAAGGAAACTTCGAATCTCCAAATTGGTAGCACCTGGGAGAAATTTTAAATAGGTTTTGTTCCTTGTTATGTTCTTAGAAAAAGCCTCCTTTATATTTTGAAACTCATCTTCATTTGCTTGAAAATTCCTTTTGAAATCAACAGCTCAAAATAGTTCAAGAAACACAGAAATCCCCTTGCAGCTCCTGGTAGAAGTACATGTAACCTGTCTGGATGAAAGCTTGCGTGAAGCTGAGGTCATCCATGATCAGTTGAAGCTCTATAGGCTCCTATCCAAACACATAGCCTTATTTTTATGCTTTCATATTCACGCCAATTTCCCTTTATAACCCAAACTGCCCTCTTAAAAATATGACAGTTGTAAAGAACTTTTTGGACAACAAGTTGTTTGTCACAAAGTTAACTTTTCAAAGGTGACATTTGACTGATACATGCAAAGGTTGAAAATTAAATGACAGAGAGGAGGTTGGGTAACTTGTTTAAGGAATGATATTCTAATGTGGAGAGAAAGGTGACAAAATGAGGGAGTGGAAAGCAACAGCCACTTCATCAACCAATAAAAATAACTCTGTTTTTCCTGAAAACGAAGGTTGAACTCCTGAACTCCTATCTCTTGATCACTGATAGTTGTTACAAAAATGGAGAAGGTTCTTGTAGATAAGAATGTTTATAAGAAAAACCTCTTTCATTTTTCAAAAATTAGTTTTCAATTGCTCAGGAACCCCCTTTGAAGTTGACTACTAAAAATAGAAAAATAGGGTTTTTTTCCTCATAATGCGGTACGAAATTCGCTTGTTTTCGTAGCGTAAATCACCTTTTTTGAACTAGCTGCGCTAAGAAACTACAGATTCCTGTATGATTGAAAAAATTTAACCCTAAAATTAATGGAATTACTTCTAAATGGAAACTGTGACCTATTTGACCATGAAGTGAACCTAAAGGACTAGACTTCAAACCTTATCACTTACCCTTTTATCAAGACTAAAATGACTTTTATACCTCCTTGAAATCATGACCAAAAGAAGAGTTGACACAATGATGTTTTGAAAATTTTTGGGTGATAACATAGACATATCTTATGCAGTTAGTATTCTCTCACGCTTTATGCATGAACCAAGGGAAAGCCACTAGAATGCAACAAAAGGGGACCTTAGATATATCCAAGGGACGAAATATATTTGTCTTCTTTACAAAAAGATTAAGAACTTTGTACTTGGTGGATATTCAGATGCAGATTTTACTAGAACTATTGATGATCATGCATCAACATCAGGTTATTTGATGAACATGGGGTCAAATGTAGTTTCTTGGAGTTTTAAGAAGCAAGCTACAGTGGCCACTTCTTCAATAGAAGCAAAATATATATCAGGAAGCATCATGTGAGATTGTTTGGTTACGCAGAGTTTTGCAGGATGTAGGCGTTCCTCAAGAAGAAGCCCCATATTTATTCATCGACATCCAATCACCCATAAATCTTTCCAAAAATCTAGTTTTCCATTCCAACACAAAGCATGTGGACATAAAGTATCATTACATCATAACACTCATTGCAAAGGATGTCATCAAGCTGATATATTGTCCTTCAGAAGATCAGATCTCAGATATTTTCGCAAAACCACTTGTCAGGATCAAATTTAATAACTTTTGGGAAGAGCTTGGTATTTGTTGTAATGTACTTTTGGATCAAAGGGGGGAATATTAAATCATCCAAAATATGTAAACTATAGTTTAATTATTTAGAGTCTAATATTCAATTATCTAGAATATTTAATTAAATATTGGAGACATTTTAGAATAGCTAGTTGTTATAAAAGATATGACATCAAGAAAGTTGTCATTTCTTAGGAAATAATTTAGGAAAATAGTTAGGAGTGTTGTTACAAGAGAATTAAATGTAAATGGACACGTGTGAATGAAATAAGTGATCCATAATAAAAATATTTTAGGACACTAGCTTATTTAAAATGTCTCCAGTATTTAAATAAATATTCTAGATAATTAAATATTACAATCTAAATAATTAAACTATAGTTTATGTATTTTGGATCATCTAACAGGAATTGCATACATCAATGGCAAGTTTCCTCACTCTCGGCGACAGGTTTTCATCATTGGCCTTCAACCAATAGACTTTGTGTGGTGTTCAACTTCAACAAAATCATTCACACAATATGGATTGTACTGTAGTACCTTGAGAGACATTAATATCATCGGTGGTTTCTCTTGACTTTGCTAACGGCCTACATATTTGGTTGGTAATCATATGGTGTCTACCATATTCGACTTCAACTCCTTTATTCACATGGTTAGACTCGTACATTGGACGATCAAGTGAACGAGATAGAAGACCCTGGATCTAGTTCCATCCATCCAGGCTATGATTTTAGGATAAATACAAGATCACAATGTATGATGACTATGATCATACAGACAATCATCCAATCATGAGTCCACCCTTTGTCTTCAGTGGACACGTCTTCTTGATCATTGTACATGTAATTTTATCTTGTGTGTTGAGCATGGGCATGCCTCCCTCAACAAAGATATCATGATGAAAATTTATTGTAACAGGTGATGGTCCAGCCAGTTTTTCTTGATTTGAACTTGTCACAAGGTAATTCACTTCAACCATTAGTTTCCATTTCTGACTTTACTCTTCAGGGGAAATCTGTTATAGGCCTTTTTTCCACATTTGATCAATAGGCCTACAAACTAGATCAATCAACATCCATGAAAACCTTGTCATTATCCCTACACAAATCCCTAAGGACAAGTCAACTTGGGGATATCTCTATGAGATCTACTCCCAATTTTGGTTTTAAACTTTCTCCCTTTCATATTAATACAAAGAGTATATTTCTTTCCTATATGTGTTATGTTATGTTTACATGCATATATTTCAATGTCATGTTGATCCATTGAATAGAGTGATTGGATAATGCTACATAGATGTTGTAGATCTATGGCTTGTGTTGATTGTTTGTTTAGGTTCTAAATATAGTGATCGGAGCTATGGTTGGAGCTTACAATCCAAGAGGAGAGAATAACTTGCAACGGATCACAAGTAAGCATGTTTACATTCTCCTATTTCTCTAAGGATAACTTTATAGTATTTGCTTTACATTGTTCTAGACCAGGCCACTAATGAAATTAAGGATCATACTAATCTAATGGCTTTCCTATATTCTTCCTTGTTAATTACAGTGTAAAACTTCTTTATTAGATGGCTTCTTATATAGGTGAAGGGTGTACACATGAGCCATGATCTCGATTGCATTTTAATTAATGGTTCTTAGCTTTAATGTTATGTTTTAGTAGACTTTTGCTTTTTGTTAAGTCATAGCCATTGAATTTAAACTTTTCCTATGAAATCCTAGAACCTTGAATCATATCAGAGGACCCAGTGCCCTAAGTGAAACCAAATTTCCCTTATGAATTTTCCATGTTTATTTTACCTTTCATGTACAATTCTTGGTTTAATAACATGGTTCTTCTCTTGCTTTATCTAGTGAAGTGAGTTGTATCAATATTTTGTTCTAAAAGTCATCCAATCTATACCTTGCATACTTTCAGTTTACAAAGAAACTTCAACATCAATGCCATAAAAAAAAATCGATATGGAAACACTTTTGACAAGATAAATCAAGGGGTATTTAAAAAACTAGTTATTTAGATGCTTGGATTGCCTAGATTAGGACTTGCATAAATAAGTCTAGGGTTGTTCCACTAGTTAGTGGAAGTCCCACTATATTATCTTCAACTACCAAAGGAACTAGGTAGAGGTGCCCACTATCCCTCTATCTGTGGATGTTAATGGTTGATGCTTTAAGGAGGAACTTGGAAGAACAAAAGAGAAACCAACCTCTTCCAGAAATTACAATTATCATAAGGGTCAAATATCTTAATCATTTCCAATTGTAGAAGATACACAATTTCTAGGAAAGGTTTTGCTATCATTACTCAAAGAATCGGATTGGACTCTTTGGAAGCTTCCAGAGTGGACATAGGCAACAAAAAATGTAAAATCTAAGGTTGGAACACCCCAACCTCACGCTTCAGATTATATATCATGTGCTTAATTTTTCTGATGTTAATGAAATCTTTCCACTACCTTGGAATTGAAGTTGAAAATATTTACTGATTGGACCCCAGCTATCGTGAATAAAAAGAAAAGTTGAAGCATAAATATCTTGGTGCTTAATCCTCATAAGAGGCTGAAATTGATAAAATTTGTCCATATGTCCCTTATGATCTTCCTCCTCTCGATTTCAAGTTCTACGTGTGAAACTCGTTGACCCTGAACATAGGATTCTTCAAGGCAATGGTCCATAATATCTACTTGCCTAGGCTTCCTAAGAGAAGATGTTCCCATAGCTCCCAAAGGAAATGAGATGATACGAATCCTTTCCAATGCTCCCCTTACAGAAAGGCCAATTCTGTGAGCCTCCACCATCATTTTAGGTCTCATAGACTGCAGAGACTAGAAAACCTCTCAATATGAGATGAAGCATCATGAATCTGAGTATGGTGGAGAAGTCTAGACTAGATTGAACCTCACACTTCCTTTGGAATATAATTTTGAAAGACTTTTGGAATCTCTAAAGGGATTGGCCATTATCTAGGTGAACCTTATGTTGATGCCTCGAAAATCGTTGCATCAACATCGGGGAAAAACACCCGGTCCGGACCTTAAAGGCAGCTCCTTTTCCGTTTGGTTTAGTGGCTCCGACTGGATATAATGGGACCAGTTTCCCAATGGTTTGTAAATAGGATGGATAAGTGGTTGACTTTCTATTATCTAATTATAATAATGGATGATCTATTCCAAAATCCAAAATTATAAACAACTAATCTATCCCAGTAAATTTCCACTTTAGTGTAACTTTTGATGATCTTTATCTACAAATAGGCATATAGATGACTCCATTGATAAACAAAGACATTCATTTATATGATAATTACTTTGTTCAAGTAGTTGAACAAAGTAATCATTCAAAAAATTATTACACTATTCTTCATATATCATTGACATAAATATTATTGAAAGAATAACATTCCTTAAACATTCAATAGTGATAAGTATAAGCAATGTTGTTAAAACACATACATATATCCAATGATAGCAAGATTGAATAGCGTAATAATGTTTTGAATGATTACTTTGTTCAATTACTTGAACAAAGTAATTATCATATAAATGAATGTCTTTGTTTATCAATGGAGTCATCTATATGCCTATTTGTAGATAAAGATCATCAAAAGTTACACTAAAGTGGAAATTTCCTAGGATAGATTAGTTGTTTATAATTTTGTATTTTAGAATAGATCATCCATTATTATCATTATATAATAGAAATTAAACCACTTATCCATCCTATTTACAAACCATTGGGAAACTGGTCCCATTATATCCAGTCAGAGCCACTACACCAAATGGAAAAGGAGCTGCCTTTAAGGTCTGGACCAAGTGGTTTTCCCCGATGTTGATGCAGTGATTTTCAAGGCATCAATATTTTTGGTTCTAGAAGGAGGGCATGAACTATGAATTGTGAGCCAACCCAAACCTACAACCTGTTCTGAGAGTAAATCTCCCTCCACCTCACCTCTGATCTCTCCTTTGCATGCTAGAACTCCAGTCTTCAAACGAGAAGAAGAGGAGACAACTACCACTACTCAACCCCAACATAGCCCAGAACGATTAACTCCAGAGTCTCCTGAAGTTCAATCTCTTATCCATAAACTTCAAGGCTTTTCAATATCCCCATAGAAATCTGAGATATCTCAAGGCAGTGAGACTTCGCAATTCATTCCACCTCACCACCTCACCAGACTTTAGAGTGGGAGGCTTGGTATTGAACCTACTGAGTTGCCTTTACCTAAAAGGAAAAGGGCAAGAAAAACAACTGAAGGATCTAATAGTGAGATGATCTCATCATCATCTATTTCATCTTCTCCAATGCGAAGTCAGCCATCCACTCATCCATTACACATTGTTGTTCAACAGGGATCAGAAACTTCAACATCTCAACCACCTCAAACTTCAATATCTTCTCCTTGGTGCCAATGAGTCTTGTTTATCATATTAGGCTCATTCCCTAAGTTTCACGTCATTTCGCACAAGTGTCGTCACTGCCATCGCAAAGTGTATATTCAGTGTTGCACTAAGGGAAATTTGTCGTATTGTCATCACGTTGAAGGGATCATGTTTTTCTTGTGTTTTGAGTGATCAATGTTGTGTCAATTATTTTTCTAAGTGTGTAATCGTGTTCAAGTTTCATCCTTACTCACTTTGACCTCACTAATACCACACGTAACCAAATCCTGAAAATTTCATGCCAGAGCAACTTGACTTCACTCAGATTTCCTAAACTAAGCATTGCGCAATCTCAACCCTCAAGCTCAGAATTTTTCTCTTGGAACTATGCAGTGTACATTTCCTTCCTCCAAGAATTGTGCACTATGCAGTCTATGTGTTCATCCATGACCCATGAACTCTAGAACTACATAGATCATCCTCTCGATCAGCTCCTTTTGTGCAATGTGCAGTCTCAAGCCTCAATATTCTAGCCTAACAACTTAAAATGCACAACTATGAAATTCCTAGGCCTCTCTCTTTCCATAACTGTATAGTGGGAAACGTCAAGCCTCAAACATGCTTCATTGAGCCCCTCAATTTTGCAGTCCCCTTGCCCTAGCCTTTGAGAACTGCACTCTACGTAGTCTCAAGCCTCAGTATTGACCCTTGACCTCTGGAACTACACACTGTGCAATCCTTGAGATAGTCTCTCGGTCTAACACCTACTTCTAGCTCAGTCAGTGATATTCACGAAGCATGTTATACTAGGAGTTTATCAAACTGATATTGTCTCATCATGATTGGTTTCCAGTTGTAAGTATTATACTTTGTCATGACAGGATGATGATGAAGGAAAAGAAGAAGCAAACCATGATAGAATACACCTATGCAATTGTAAAGACAAGTTGATCATTGCACGAAAAGATAATGGGACACTAGGTTGTGAAAGCAGCTGGAGACCAAGATCATAGTGAATATTCCCTACCTTCAAGACTTATGGATGAGGAAGAAGAATAACATGCACCATCTTTCAAGAAGAAACAAAGTTAGCGGTAGAAATAATGGCTTGACATTGCATATCATCATGAAGTCCATGTCATGTCTTGTTAAGGTGTCGTATCAATTGTTATATGAGTCGTCATCTACCACATCATTTGTGTAAATGATTACGTAATTTTCAATGTATGAGAAATGTAATGTAAATTGAAAGTCCAAGAGTCATATATAGAATGTGGAAAGTCATGAAGGAGTCAAAAGGTCCTATGGAAGTCAAAGAGTCATGAGGGTAGTCAATCAGTCACAAGGGAAGTGAAGAGACACCCCATTTGTTATATATGGACCTTCATAGCTCATGCAAAGTACTTTCCACATTGGCTCCTCCTACCAGGAATTAGAGAGGAAGATAGTTCTTTTGGAGGATCAAGTGGATACTCTAACGCTCCACTATTGGGGCTAGTGGTGTCCATTGTACCAATGTATCCTGGAAATTTTCCTTAATACTTGAAGCTTGTTGAGCCAACACACTTTCATGCATAGGTCATAAATGTCATAAGACTATTCTTTGAATGTTTGTGATATATGTTATTTTCATATGTACTAAAGAAATTAAACTATTTCGATGGCTTTAGTACTTATATCGGTTAAGGTGTGTTGTATTTTTTTTTAAATTGTTGCTTCTATGTGAACTATTTCACTAGTTGATCAATGATTCATTCGTATAGATATGCTTGTGTGCCTTTATTATATTAGTACTATTACTCTTCTTTTAAAGGCTCACTTTATTTCCCATTTCAGTAAAATAACCTTGATACATTCTGCAATTGAACATTCCACAAGTAATACCCAATTGTTCATTCAAAAGTACATGCACATTACTCTCTCATGTTGAACTTTGCAGCCAAGGAAAATCTCTAACAAAAATAAAATTTGGACCTTGTTTCTGGAAGGGCTCTTACACCAAACGATGTGAAGTATTGATCCAGGTGGATATTGGTGGCCACCTGCCAAGTCCACCTGGACCCCCACCATTGTCTTTCTCAACATTTTCAGTTTTTAATTGTAGCACAACTTACTATTTTTAGCAGTTTTTCGGGTCCTGAACTTCCGGAGCCGTTTTGAGGCCCTAAACGACGTTTTTTGGGGAATCCAGGGGGCAACATGGGTCCGTGCAATGGACTGATGTTGCCCCTTCCAAAAATGGTAGTTCTCGGATAGATCTTTCTAACGAGCTATCATACGCGTCAAACGGAGATCGTATGCCAAAGTTACGACCCCGGAATTGATGTACCAACTTACCCCCAAACGGGGCCCACAGTTTGGCGTTTCATCTCCTAGGGTTAGGTTTTGGAATGTGAAGGGTTTTTCATTGTTTCTCAACAAATAAATAGGCCTTCGAGCCTCATTGTAACACAGTTCAGAGGCATGTAGCCATCACATCTCTTCTCAGAGATAAGCTACCATCGCCCTAGCTAGTTTATTTCCATTTCTGATTGTAAGCATATTTCAGTATTTTCCATTAATGAAATGAAGTATTATTTCCGCTGCATATTTGTGTATATGGTTTTCTCTGTAATTGGTTGCGTTCCTGTTTAAATCTGGATCAGTGGTATCAGAGCGGTCTGCTTTTTCTCTGTTTTTCTTTGCATGTCCCCAACAAGGTCGGGATATAAGGAGTTAGGGCTTGAACTGGTTGAACCTTTGCAAGACCAGCCTCGCAAATCCCGACGGCCTCCCATGGCGGACGACGAGAAGAAAGACGAGGGGGCAGGAGATCCCACCAAAATCTTGCTCGAAGAA